>CM060083.1:42051165-42173665 GCA_030533445.1 Cyprinodon diabolis | reverse complement strand
ATCCATCCATCCTTCATCCATCCATCATCCATCCATCATCCAACCATCCATCCATCCATCATCCATCCATCCATCCATCCATCCATCCATCAACATTGTCTTAAATCATACTCATTGAGAAATTCAGGATAACTAAGATAATCAAGTGCATATTATCTGATCATCTAATTTTAAGAGGGAAAAAAAACTTCCATTGGCAGATTATCGAATTTACCTTCTCAGATTAAGGGTAAATACATTTAATCTAAGAAGTTTTTAATTATTTCTAGATCATTTTGCAGTCTATGATCCTCTTATCACTAACTCACTGATTTAGTAATTAACTTATAATAAATCTGGTTTATTTCTGTTTACTTTCAGACTTCCTATGACACCATCTCTATGGGAGGAGTCAGTGAACGCCACAGCATCCCAAACGTGAGCCTTCATTAATGAATTAGGACTAAAGATTTGATTTTTAGATCCTAATACTCGATCATTTCAACAGTGTTTGTCCCGATGACTGTTCCAACTTCTTCTATCTTTGTCGCGGGTCGTTCCTGTAGAGTTCCTTTATTCTGTCTCATGGTCTCACCTTGTGGACGCCATGTTTCTGTCTTCTTATTTTGAATTCCCTGAACAGAACGGGGACGCCTCAGAGGGACATGTGACGAGAGCCCAAATAGGAAGGATCCCCAGCATCGTCATCACCTCCGAGACCAGCCCCTTCCTGCCCATCGGGCGGAGCGGATCGCGCACGAACCGAACCAAAGCGTCCAACAACAACGCGGGGGCGGGGCCTGGATAGAGCCCCGCCCTCCCAGCTCCACAGCAGTCATGAAGTGGACCCACTCCCTGGCAGAACCACCCATCAGATAAAGTAGGGAGTGAATCCATCATGGACGTTTGGACTCCTCAAGAAGCTGAAGCCGGTTTCTACAGCGCAGCTTCTGCTCCAACCGGTTAGATGGATGGATGGTTCTGTTGGCTCGTCCAGTGGGGTCTAACGTGACCCAAACTCAATACATTCACAAAGGTCTCAGGTTTAGCTGCCATGCTGCTTGAAGCCCAATCAAAGAAATATTTGACCTTAAATATAAAGCAAGTGTGCAATTAAACTGAAAACAGTCAATTAGAAACAAATACTGCAAAAAACAAACAAGATCCGGACATGAAGATTAGTAAAGCTTTACTATTCAGATGACAATAATTTAAACATTTAAACCTTTAAATGTATCATTCAGAACACATCTGTGTATAAACACCTGGAATCAGGCTTTTAGCCAGAAATATTCCACCTTTCT
Source organism: Cyprinodon diabolis (assembly GCA_030533445.1). NCBI lineage: Eukaryota > Metazoa > Chordata > Actinopteri > Cyprinodontiformes > Cyprinodontidae > Cyprinodon > Cyprinodon diabolis. The sequence continues at coordinate 42,172,382 of CM060083.1, read as the reverse complement.
GTATCTATAGGCTCTGTGTGGTGTTTCCTCTTTACTTCCCTCTTCTTCTTCTAGAACATCTCTCTCTAGTTTAGCCTTCACACTGCAAAAAAAAATGAAATCTAAATGAGTAATTTTTTTCTTAAAATAAGTGCATCTTTTCTTGATTAAGGATTTATGTGAGACACTTTGCCAATGGAACAAGACAATTTACACTTAAAAGAAAAAACAATTGCATTGTCTTATTACGAGTGCATAATAACAATTTATTGTCTTATTTCAAGTGCATATTATCTAATTATCTTATTTTAAGAGTAAATTTCCTCATCCCATTGGCAAATCATCTTATTTACCTGCTCAAATTAAGGGTAAATACCCTTAATTTAAGACATTTTTACTACTTTTGAGATCGTTTTTACAGTGCAGTCAGACAGGTTTCAGGTCGTTAAGCTGAGCTTTAATGATGCTCTAAATGTTTTGGTCATAACTGTCATGTTTGGCTTAAAGTTCCTAACCCACATGCAGAACACACTGAAGCAGGAGAAAAGTTCAAAGGTTTATTTGGTGATGTTTCTGCACAGAGAATAAACAGATCCAGGGGGTTAATCTGAGCCGGGACTGGTCACGAGCGGGTTCACTGCAGAGGGGGACAGAGAAGTTAGCTGATGTCCAGATAATTAGCAGGATGTGAGTGAGCAGGACTGCACCTGTTCTGGAGTTAGAGCTTAGCAGCTGAGGGGGGCAACCTTGAGGGTCCAGAGGCTGTGGGCAGGCTGAGGGCTTGGCGGAGGCAGAGCTTGGTTTGAGCGTTTGCAGATCACAGATTTGAGTTTCCCTTTTAGATTCTTCAGAGAGCGGGCAGGCAGGTCTTTGGCGGGAAAGATTCTCCAGGGCTCTTCAGAGATCAGACAGGCAGATTTCCAACAGAGAAACTCTTCAGGGTTTTCTGGTTTTCAGGCAGGTTCAACCTGGGAAGCAAAAAGGAGAAAACGGCTCAGGTTCAGGTTTCAAGGGAGTCAGAGATTCAGACAGGCAGGTTGGCTCAGGCTTGCTAACCGTAATTGGCAAACACTCTGGCACTGGAGAGACGTCCTCTGCCTCCTTAAGTACAGATCCCCTGATGAGCAGATGAGCGACAGGTGGTAGCAATCAGCTCCGGCTCCAGGAGATCTAGTACGCCCTCTAGTGGATAAGGTGGACAGACCTCCAGATCCCAACAATAACCTGATCTGGACCGGTTCTGGGTTCAGGTTTTTAGTTAGGAATATTTCACAGGGTCTAATAAGTGAAATGGAGTTCTTTCTGTCAAATTGACAGACCGTAGTAGCCATGTTAGCTCAGCCATGTCTTTGTCCAAATACGTCGTCTCCTTTTCTTTTTAGGGCTTTCAGCACTAAATTGCCCAAATATCCAAGGCAGCGCGTTTTACTCTAGTGAGCTTCATGTTCCTCTTCTACTGGTTTGGCTTCCACTTCGCAATTCCTGATTGGGAGACGGCCGTAAGAGGCTGATCGCCACTCGTTTACCCCTCTATACTACACGATCAGGCTGAAAGTCGACCATATTGAAAAGTCCTCGCACGACTGGAAAATCATCCCGAAAATCGCACAGTGTACGCCGGGCTTAAGGTCAGCCATCCAGTAAAGTGAGTCCAGATGCGTCTGATGCAGCTTTGCTATATTAGCTGTGATCAGCGGGTAAAATGTAGTTAAAATCTATGTTGAAGTGAGAAAGTCCTCCTGAAAACATGGTCTGTGCAGTCAGTTCATCCAGATTACCATCCTGCCTTCAAAGATTATTTCTCTGTGGGAGCCGCTCAGACCCCCACATACCGGCGCTGCGCTGTCACTGGGAATCCCCAGCAGCAGCTGCCTCAGGCCCGCTCGCCTCTTGGGGGTTTTCCCCTCCTGTTGGTGGCGGCTGGAAGTAGATGTTAGCGTTTTTCAGGTCTGTGCTACAAACTGCAGGCAGCAGGATAATAAAAGCCAACATATTCTGCCGGCAGGTTTCTACATTTGAAGTTAATTTAGGCGTTGATAAACTGTTTCAGAGGAGTGATCATAGCGCTCTGCATCAGCAGTGCTGCGTCTGACTCCCTGCCAGCTCCCAGATCAGCTTCTCTGATTGGTTGAAGAGGCGCGTCCAGCAGCTAAAGTTACATTAAACCAACTCCAGCAGCTGCTGCTTGTGAAATTTTTAATATTTGAGTGAAGTTTCCAGGAAATTAGGGTGTGCTAAAGCTGTAAATCCCACATTGCTAACTATAAACCTGTTTTTATCTGTATAAAGTAAAATCAAAGGCTGCGTCTAAAAACTGCTGAAATAAATTAGTTTGTAAAGAATCACTTGAACACATTGGATCTTTTCTATTCTCTAATTTTGGATCTATTAGAAGTAAATATTTGTGTTTGAATATTCTGGTAAAATAATGAAATCACACCACAGCTGTAAATAAATAAGAGCAAAATAAGGATTTAAAACTCAGGAGGTTTTCTAGATTCAGAGGAAAAAAAATACCGGCTGGTTGATGACCCAACAGAACCGCCCTGCAGACGTCCTCATATGATTCAATGATGACCTTACACTGGGGAAAAAAAAAATAAAATAGCTAAGACAACTTTTCTTAAATTAAGTGCATTTTTTCTTGAATTTAGGACGTAAGTGAGACATTTTTGCCAATAGAACAAGACAATTTATATTTAAAATAAGAAAAAAAAACCATTACATAGTCTTGTTTCAAGAGTAAAAATATTAATTCGATTGAAAGATCATCTCATTTACCTGCTCAAATTAAGGGTAAATACACTTGATTTTAGACATTTTTATTTATTTCTAGATTGTTTTTGCAATGCAGAGGGAAGATGAACCTGAATGCATCACAGATCCCAGCTGTTCCCTCACTGCAAAAACATTCTGAAAATTAGTAAAAATGTCTTAAATTAAGTGTATTTAGCCTTATTTTGATCATGTAAATAAGATGATCTTCCACTGGAATCAGTATATTTACTAATAAAATAAGATAATTAGATATTATGACTTGATATAAAAGACTGCATTTGCTTTTCCTTATTTTAAATGTAAATTTTCTTTTTCCATTATCAATGCTCAATTCAAGAAAAAATGCACTTATTTGAAGAAAAACTGATTTATTTAGATTTATGGTTTTTGCAGTGCTGCTCTCACCTGATTGGTCGGTTTCCACTATCTGAACCACAGAAGGACCACACTGCAAAAACAATCCAGATATTTGTCAACATTTCTTAAATTAAGTGTATTTAGCCTTTAAGCAGGTAAATAAGATGATCTGCCAATAGAATGAGCATTTTTTTTAACAGAAATTGTTTTCTTATTTTAAATCTAAATAGTCTTATTGCATTGGCAAAGTGTCTCACTTACCTTCTAAATTCAGGAAAATTTGCACTTATTTTTCGGTTAAAGTTACTTATTAAGATGAAAAAAAAAGCTAACTTGCTGTTTTTGTTGTCTTGTATTTATGGATTTCTGTGTTTAAATCCTGATCTTTGCTTCTTGCTGACGTGTGAAGTTCAAACCTTATTCTGCTGCCGTATGTTCTAAAGGTCGCAGTCAGGTGACCTCGTTGATGTGCTGCTTTGTGTGAAGCGGAGCTGGAATGTTTCTCTGCTCTTTGTTTGCTGGAAGGTTTTTGTCTGGTCAGTGAAAACGGAGCGGCGGCCTAATCCAGCCGCCGTCATGGTTTCCTGTCGCTCCAGGCTGTCCTGCTGTCCGTTAACAGGCTGTCAGAATAAACAGAAAACAAGCTGAGCACGTGTTTGATGATGTTTGTGTTATTTATGTCGCCCCCTGCTGACCTCACTGTTTATGGGATTTATTTTTCTAAATAAAGATCTGTTCTCCACCCTCTGTTGTTTCTCTGCTCTGCATGGTGAGAAAAGAAAAGACCAGATTAATGAGATGAGCTGGATCTTATGGCCAGAACACAATAAATCGGATTTCTCGTCCAATCAGACAGAAAATGTAATGCTACGTTCAGACTGAACACAGCAGGAGCAGCAAAAACGCCATGTTGCTTCATTTCTGATGCTTTTAGTTTAGTTCTGACGCGCGGCTGAAGCATCTTTGCTGCTCTAGCTGCACGGTGGTAAAGTGGGTCTGATGCGCGTTGGGCGGAGCATGTTTTTACATTTGAAGTTAATTTAGGCGTTAATAAACAGTTTCAGAGGAGTGATCATAGCGCTCTGCATCAGCAGTGCTGCGTCTGACTCCCTGCCAGCTCCCAGATCAGCTTCTCTCATTGGTTGATGAGGCGCGTTTACAAGCAAAAATTCAAATTTTCCAACTCCAGCAGCTGTTGCTTGAGCAGCGTTTTGCGCACCTCAGATGCTCAGAAGCTCGTTACGCACTGCTTTAGCTGCTTAAAATGCGCCATAGGACCTTTTGATGCGCCTTGATGCACGTCAACCATCGACTATGCATGTAAACCAGCTGCTTCTGCTGCCTGCGGCGTCCAGTCTGAACGTAGCATTAAAGATCGTAACGTATCTCTATCACCTCTTTATGGAAAAAAGAAAGAAACAGTTGGATAAACTTCCCAGATCTCTCTGAGAATCACCTCTCTGCCTCAGTCACCATAGAAACCGTCCCACAGAGGTTATTGCTGCATTTTTCTTTTCTTTAGACGAAGATCTTATCATGTTTTTAATAGATGAACATTCTCTATCTGTTCTGGTTCTAGATGCTGCACAGACTCGTTACGTAGAGCTTAGCTTTATAGAATGCATCAGTGGGTTTTTATTTTAACTTTCATAATCTGTTGCAGTCAAATGTGGGAAATAGTTTTTATAAGACAGAAGAGAAAATAATCTGCAGAGATCTGCTCACCCTGCCCAGTCAGAGCCTCTCTATACGCAGCCAGTGTCACACGGGAATAAATTACGATTAAATAGTCGATCACAGTCGTTCTGTTTAGGGGTTTAAAGTGTTTTTTATCATAAGATCAGATTCAGGTTTTCAGCTTTTTTAATCTATATTTTAGATCTAGAATCGGTTTTTTATTTTATAAACTGGTTTAAAGGGACAAAATGTTCCTGTTAAATGGAAAATCATTGGATGGATGAAAAAATCAAGCAGAAACACAGAGAGAAACATCTGGGAAGGGAAGAAAATAAGAAAATAAATGACAGAATATATAAATAATCCAATAAATAAGAAGTAAAGATGGATAAATAATAAGTCAGCATATTAATAAATATATAGATGATTATGGGATATTTAAAGTAAATTAAAATGAATATTTCTGTTTGTTGCAGGACTTTATCAGAGGTTTGTTGTTTACAGCTGAGGCCTCCTGTCTCTGTTCTGCCTCTTTAAATTAAAATCCCCTTAATGAAAATCCTCGGTCACTCCCCCCTCCTGCGGGGCCTCCCCCCCCCCCCCCCCCCCCCCCTGCGGGGCCTCCTCCCCCCTACTGCGGGGCCTCCCTCCTGCTCTGAGGCAGGGTGTCAGGTCAGGGACCGGACCAGGATCCCGGATCACCGCAGACCCGTCCTGGCAGCAGGTACCAGCTCCTTCCTCCTCCTCCTCCTCCACCAGCAGCTCAGGTGGATGCCTCCCTCCCCTACCCCCTCTGGGCTCAGTGCTCCTGCTCCGCGCACCTCCTCCACCCGCTGAGGCAGCAGCTGATCCTGGATCCAGGCGGAACCGGGTCTCCGGTTCTGGACACTTTCTGACCGGTTCGGAGTATTTTCTCAGTGGCTGCTGGTTTCTGAGGACGGAGCGGCCCTGCTGGGCGGAGCTAAGAGCCCCAGCAGGTGGGCGGGGTTACCTCAGGTCTCAGGTGATCTCTGTTTCCAGGCTTTTATTGAGGTGAAGTGAATCAGCAGCTCTGATGTTTCCTCCATCAGCTCCTCCATCAGCTCCACCTCCCTGGAGGAGCTGATGGAGGAGCTGTGAGGGGAAAGATGTTTCTGCAGAGCAGAGCTGACCTTCAGTCAGTGTCTGTAAAAAATTGAATCTCAATAAGTTATTTTTTTTTCTTAAAATAAATTAATTTTCTCTTGAATTAAGGAGGTAAGTGAGACATGTTGCCAATGGAACACGACGATTTGCATTTAAAATAAGAAAGAATAATTGCATTGTCTTATTTCAAGTACATATTAACTAATTATATTATTTTAAGAGCAAAAATCCTCATTCCATCGGCAGATCATCTCATTTACCTGCTCAAGTTAATGATAAATACACCTAATTTAAGACATTTTTACAAATTTTTAGATCATTTTTGCAGCGTAGCGCCAAATCTACCAACTTTTTTTCTACTACTTTGGAGACAACATCTAAATGCAGCGAACTCTGCTCTCCAGAGCAAGTAGATTGGTAACCCCGCCTCCTGCTCTCCTCTATCTTGTCTGCTGTCATGATTCATGCAGCTATTATTTCATCCAAATGAAAAATGGAGAACAGATAAGCAGATCATGGCTTGTCTACAGTGAAAAGAAGGACTGGGTTATTTACTTTGGCCTTTTTGGAAACACAGGAAGGAGCAATCAGCTAAGTGAGCTTAGTGCTTGGAAAAAATCTTTCATTCCTTTAGAGACAGCATGAAAAGTCAGCTGAGTACAAAACATAGAGAGGAAAACAAGAAGAAAAGGGACAAGAAGAGAGGGACACAACCTAGAACAGATAATGGATGTCTATTCTAGTAACATTTCTACATCTGGAGAATGGGGCTGTTTGATGTGTTCTCAGTTCAGAGGGGCCCCTGCCTGTCTCTGCCTAGGGCCCTATTTTTCCTAAATCTGCCCCTGCTCTCTGTCACATCATCTCTGACCTTTCAGATAAAGGTCAGCAGGTTTCTGCACATAAACTCCGTCCAGCTGACGGCTTTATAGCTGCACATGTTTCCAGATGACTGAGGTTCAACCAGCGGACCAGGAGCTGCTAAATGATTAAGAAATCATCTAAAAGTTACAATTATTTTCTCTCTTTTTTAATCAGATGAATTAAAAATTCAGAAAAACTTCAATTCAAGACAAATGATTAAAAATTGATCGCTGTGCAGAAAAAAAAGAGCAGAGGAAACTTCCTGGTTCCTTCAGGCTCTGCTTCATGTTCATCCATCAGACTTCCTCCAATGAAATAGATCCGTTTATTAGAGCTGGTGACCAACCAGAGGAACCATATGGATCTACTGGGATGGTTGATGGCTTCAGACTGGATTCATCAATAGATGGACAGGACTCTGCAGACTCTCCTCTAAAATGTTCCCTGATGTTCTGGAGCTCTTTGGCCTCCTTCAGTCACATCCAGCCCAGATCTGCAGAGACATGGATGATTTTCCATGAATGGAACCAGAGGAAGGATGGATCTGGACTATTTGCTCCAGGTTGACCTTTCCTCCGCCTGGGAAGCTCTTCAGTCTCTGTCAGATTCCTTTCTGTCACAAAAGCGTCTAAACTTAGCCGCTGATATGCGGCGCTGAGCAGATCCAGCTGCTCTGGGATCCGCCTCCCTGCAGAACATGTTACATACATGATCCAGGTCGTGTGTTACAGGAACCCAGGCTCCTGCTGTGTTTAACGGTTTGATGATGATGATGAGACCAGGATGAAGATCAGGAGAACCTGACTTCAAATCGAAGAATTTCCGCTCAGCTCCAGCTTCATATCTCATGCAGATGGAGGAACGAATGCTGAAAACTGGACCTCTGGTTTAACCAAGGACAGTGCCGGCCCCAGCCTCTTGGGGGCCCTAAGCAGAATTTGATTTGGGGGCCCCCCCTTCCCACCTACGCTAGAACATTATCGACGCAAACGTCCCACCGTAATGTCATGGCGAATATTATAAACGAATACAGTGAGGTTATTTATCAATACAAAATAAGTAAAAGCTAATTCAAATCCTCTTTTATTAAAACTTCTGAATACAAACCGTCACAAAACATATTAAATCGATTATTTTCAAATGTGCATTAAATGCGCAATATTTTAAATAAAACCAAACAGACAAACATAGACAAATAAAAAACAGAACGTTACAAAAAAAAGGATACTTAAATACTGAAAGCAAAGGTGTCCCTGATGACATCATTGATGACATCATTGCATGGTATTGCTTGGTCAACTATGTTATTGCAGTAAACTGTAGGTCCACTTAAAGGCTGGTTAGCATCCCGCAGCAGTGTCGCAGTTAGCTTGTCGCAGGAATGACGCAGATATTTAGATTTATGGCCAATATTGAAGCGTGGTCTGCGCTGTTATTCCACAACGCAAGAACTAGCTAGGATTGTGGGCGTCTGTGTGTCGGTTTGACGAGCTGTTCGCCGTCTACAACCCCTCATCCCACGTTGGACGAGTGTTCCCCAAAGACTGGCCGCGGCGCTGCGTGTTTTGGCTTCAGGTTCAAACCAACAGACCGTCGCACAGAGCTACAAACTAGCGTCCTGAACGGCGTCTGGGATGGTGTCTGAGGTGAGCCAGGCATGGTGGGCGGAGCTATTCAATTCAATTCAGTTTATTTCTACAGCGCGAAATTCATAATACATGTCATCTCAGGTCACTTTCCAGTTCACCAGATCATCCAGTCAGATTGATTCAAAGTTTTCTATCTAAGGAAAACCAGCTGATTGCATCGACTCATTGACTCTTCAGCAATCCCTCACACTAAGCATGCTTGTAGCGACAGTGGAGAGGAAAAACTCCCTTTGAACAGGAAGAAACCTCCAGCAGAACCAGGCTCAGTGTGAGCGGCCATCTGCTGAGGCCCACTGCGGTTCAAGGAGACAGAAGCAGACATAGAAAAAGAAGCATAGATACAAAAGGCAACTGTCAACCAGCTCCACAGGCGGCCCCGTCCAGGAAACACACAGCCAGGCAGACGAGCTCCGAGCCAGCTCCCATGTCAGAGGATGAAGAGAGCACATCCAGTTAGTCACAGTCAGAGAAACAGGACTACACTGGAAAACAGGCCAAGCTCCAACATCTATGAGCCAATCTGGCTACAGCCAGAGTTTCTGCCATTAGGGACCAAACAGGAAAAGCTCTGCTCTGCTGAGGCAGCTGTCACCGGCCATCTTGAGAGCTACGCAACGATTCAGCTAAAGTTCACACATCTAATTTAGTGAGCGGTATATGAGAAGATCAAAGGCAGTCTCCATAGTGTGGTCAATGGCCCTTGCATTGTTTTTGGGTGCCCCCCTGGTCACCTGAAGCTTAGTTTTCTTATGCCTCCGGTCGGCCCTGAGCATGAAGTATTGTCTGTATGGGTCGTTTGCTGGAGCCCCGTCGGTGTTTAATGGAGCGGAGCTTTCCGGTTCTGATCCAGTGAGGCGGTTCTTTAATGGTTTCCATCCCGCCGCTGACCTTTCTCTATCGGACCCTCTCAGCTCCCGGCCTTTTTATCAGCTCCCAGATAACGAGACGTTTCCTGCCGCGGCTCCTGATTGGGTCGTAGGGAGACCCTGTTCACTCAGAACCTGCTCTGTGGGGGGGCGGGGGGGTCTGGAAGAATCTGCCGGGTCTATATTAACCCGGTGAATCACGGCGAGCCTGGCATTCCAGGTGTCCCCTTTCACGCCATATAAGTCCTCCCCCCTCCTCCCTCTGCCCTCACCCCCTCCCACAATGCCCCTCTGCTATCTCTGGCTATTCTTAGAGCGTCTCTTCAGCTCCCAGCAGGCAGGTCCTTCTCCTTTCTCCCTTTCCTTCCACTCATCATCGTCCTCCTCTGTCCTCCTCCAGAACCTCCGGTTTCTCCGCTCATCCTGGAGCTGTGGTTCAGACGTCTCACCTGAGTTTGGAGAATCTTTGGTTTTCCTGGAAGAATGAGCATCTACAGCGTGACCCTGCCAGGCCCCGGGCCCTGGGGCTTCAGGCTGCAGGGGGGCAAAGACTTCAACATGCCGCTGACCGTCTCCAGGGTAAGAACCGCTGGAACCTCCTGCTCTGTGTGTGGAGAAGGGATGGAGGGTCGGATAAAGCAGATGATTGAGGAGGAATGTTCTTGGTAGATCAGTGGAGCTCCTGGTGGAGCGACCTCTGCTCCTCTTCCTCTACTTCTGTCATGATCGAGCTAAAAATCTAATTCATTGACTGAAGGACAGAAAACAGATCATTAGAGGCAGATGTTGTTAAATCTGAACTTCCTGTTAAAGTTCAGCTGCTGTGAAGCTCATAGATTTGCTCCATCTGGAGGTTTTTCTGATTCAAACCTGTCAATGTGGCTCCGTGACCCCTGGTGGCCCCTGAAAGCAGAGCTGCAGCTTCTAAAACTAGAGCAGGTTTAGGTTTTCAGAGCCTGGTCTGTGAATAGCTGGAGAGGAGAAGCTCCTGTCTGTCCTGCTTCTGGATGCTGACATGTTGGAGCTCCTGGTGGCTGAGCTCAGGCGCTCCGTTTGGTCCCGCTGCTGAACCTCGGTTCTGGATCAGTTCTAAAACCCAATCTGATGCTTTGCAGACGGGTTTTAATTAAAGTTTAGAATTAAAGTTTAAAGCTGAAGTTTCTTGGTTTCATGCTGATGAAGATTCTCAGTCATCCAGGTCATTCCAAAAATTTAAAATCAATCCACTGGACTTTGTTTCCAAGTTTGAAGACGTTTCTCTTCCATCCAGGAAGATTTTTCAATTCAAAATGTCAGAAATAGCGTTTAGTTCCAGGTTTTATCCAGCAGCCCAACAAAGCCTGGTTTTAGTTTAGAAAACATGCAAATAGAAACGGATGAACAGGTCCCCCCCTTTGGAATGGGGGTCGTTTGGCTTCTTTGTTAGCCTGCAATGCCCCATACCTGTCTATGTCTCTGAAAGGGGGGTCGTTAGAGGGAATTGTTGTTCAATTGTTTAATTGTCATTAAGGGGACTCAGATTTCAGCTTTCAAAAACCAGCAACTGAGATGATTCCTTTCCTCTATCATTGCAACCCCCAACCCCTTTTCAGGAGGGCAGAAGACCTCGCCTATTCAGCCAGGCCAACTATTCCCTCTAACGACCCCCTTTCAGAGGCATAGACAGGTATGGAGCATTGCAGGCTAACAAAGAAGCCAAACGATCATTTTAGGATGTGACTCAAACTTTTCTTTCATTAAAGAGGACTTTGGACCATTGAGCAAAGGTATTGTTCTTTCTAAACCCGGCCCACATAGGGAGGTTTTGATGCCGTCTCCAGTTCAAAGGTGGTTAAAGACAAAGAACTGGATGGTTGTAGGTGGAACGTTCTGGAAGCTTTGGCCTCAGCTGCAGGTCACTGCAGTTAAACCTGCTGCCTTTTTTCCTTCCACTAAACTTTCCTCTGTTCTCCTTTCAGCTTTTATTGCTCTGATGTCATGAAAACCAAGTTAATTTTCTTCCGAAGTATAATATTCAGATACCCCCCCCCCCCCCTTACAATGATTATCAGAATGTCTCAGAACGTTCCTTCCGTGTCATGATTGGGTTTAAGGACTTAGCCCACATGCAGAACACAACGGAGTCTGAAGGAAAGTTTAACAAGGTTTATTGAAAGATGTACAATGATATAATACTGGATCTGGTTCTGGTACTGGTCCGGAACTGTTCTCAGAGTTTCTGGAGAGATGAGAGTTTGGTTAGCCAGGCTGATGATGGATTGATAGAGAGAAGAATCAGGATGTACCTTGAGGAGATTGTAACAGAGCCGTGAGGTGAGATACCGTAGGTCCAGAGTCAATGATGTGGCAGAGAGTTTAAGCAGCAGCAGCAGCGTCTAGTTCCGAGCTAGAAGGTTTCTGGCTGGGGTTTGTTCCTTGCTCAATCCAAGAGCTGAAGAAGGAATCCAAACTGAGATCTTCAGGTTTGGCTTTCATGAGCAGGCAGGCAGGTTTCTAGGTGGAGCTCATCCAAAGCTTCAGGGTTTCCTGTGAGCACAAAGACAAAGGCGATTAGAAGACTAGTTCCTCTCTAGAGTCTACTAGTAAAGTTCAGACGTTCTGAGGCTCAGGTTCGCTAACCAAACTAGGTCAACACTCCGGCGTCGCAGGAAGGTCTGGCAGCTGCTTAAGTAGTGTGAAGCTCTGATGAGCTGATGATCTCCAGGTGTGTAGAGGAATCAGCTCAGGAGGCCCACAGCGCTCTCTGCTGGAGATCAGGTGGCAGATCTCTGGATCCTGACATTCCGTTTCTACGCTGATAACATTCAGCTCCTCCAATGATCCATTATTACACGGGTTAGCCGACTGACTGGACTGTGTCTCGTGACCAGGCTCTACTGATGCGGTTCAATTCTATTCAGTTTATTTCTATAGCTCCAATTCACATCATGTCATCTCAGGTCACTTTCCAGTTCACCAGATCATCCAGTCACATTTATTCAAAGTTTTCTATCTAAGGAAAACCAGCTGATTGCATCGACTCATTGACTCTTCAGCAATCCCTCACACTAAGCATGCTTGTAGCGACAGTGGAGAGGAAAAACTCCCTTTGAACAGGAAGAAACCTCCAGCAGAACCAGAACTATGATAGAAAGCTAACAATAACCTAGCTCCAGATGTGGCTCTGTCTGGGAAATAAACAGTTAATCAGATGAGCACTGAGCTCTTATGTGAGAAGATGAAAGAGAAAACATCCAGTTAGTCCCAGAAAAAGCTGAGCCCAGATCTACGTCTAGGAGAGAAACAGGACCAAACAGGCCAAGCTCCAGCATCTAGAAACAAAGGTGTTGATGGCAGCAGCACAGCTGATATTTCTCTCCAGGATGGAATCACAGCCAAACAGGAACAGACCAGATGAAGCTACTATGAGAAAAAGCAGAGAGATCAGAACGTTAGAGATTGAACTAACAGATTCTGCAGAGTGGGAGAATAGAGATAGAATGAAGCAGAATGATGAAAAAGGGGTCCCTATGTCCTCCAGCAGTCTAAGCCTATAGCAGCATAAATGGTACATAAGTTCTACACAGCTGGCATGAAAACATCTGGAAATATGTATGTTGTAGTTTGTAAAATCAGGACCTTTCAGGTAAAAACTCCCATTAGTTTGGTTCTGTTTGACCCGTTATTCCCTCTAGAAGAATGTTTGTGGTGAAAAGTTGGATGTTATTTAATCTAATCTGGAGATTATTCATGGGTTCTGTCCTTTAGCTGAGATTACAGCATCTCTCTGGTTTCATCTTCTCCACATTCATGCTTTTAATGCTCAGCTCTCCTACATCCCCAGAACTTCCTACACCCCCAGCGAGCACTACTCAGTAACAAGATAGATAGAGCCGATAATCAACCGATAATCGGGTAATAAAGGCAGATGGAGCCGATAATCAACCGATAATCGGGTAATAAAGGCAGATGGAGCCGATAATCAACCGATAATCGGGTAATAAAGGCAGATAGAGCCGATAATCAACCGATAATCGGGTAATAAAGGCAGATGGAGCCAATAATTAACCGATAATCGGGTAATAAAGGCAGATGGAGCCAATAATTAACCGATAATCGGGTAATAAAGGCAGATAGAGCCGATAATCAACCGATAATCGGGTAATAAAGGCAGATGGAGCCGATAATTAACCGATAATCGGGTAATAAAGGCAGATGGAGCCGATAATCAACCGATAATCGGGTAATAAAGGCAGATGGAGCCGATAATTAACCGATAATCGGGTAATAAAGGCAGATGGAGCCGATAATCAACCGATAATCGGGTAATAAAGGCAGATGGAGCCGATAATTAACCGATAATCGGGTAATAAAGGCATTTGGAGCCGATAATTAACCGATAATCGGGTAATAAAGGCAGATGGAGCCGCGAATCAACCGATAATCGGGTAATAAAGGCAGATGGAGCCAATAATTAACCGATAATCGGGTAATAAAGGCAGATGGAGCCAATAATTAACCGATAATCGGGTAATAAAGGCAGATGGAGCCAATAATTAACCGATAATCGGGTAATAAAGGCAGATGGAGCCAATAATTAACCGATAATCGGGTAATAAAGGCAGATGGAGCCGATAATCAACCGATAATCGGGTAATAAAGGCAGATGGAGCCGATAATTAACCGATAATCGGGTAATAAAGGCAGATGGAGCCGCGAATCAACCGATAATCGGGTAATAAAGGCAGATGGAGCCAATAATTAACCGATAATCGGGTAATAAAGGCAGATGGAGCCAATAATTAACCGATAATCGGGTAATAAAGGCAGATGGAGCCAATAATTAACCGATAATCGGGTAATAAAGGCAGATGGAGCCGATAATCAACCGATAATCGGGTAATAAAGGCAGATGGAGCCGATAATTAACCGATAATCGGGTAATAAAGGCAGATGGAGCCGCGAATCAACCGATAATCGGGTAATAAAGGCAGATGGAGCCGATAATCAACCGATAATCGGGTAATAAAGGCAGATGGAGCCAATAATTAACCGATAATCGGGTAATAAAGGCAGATGGAGCCAATAATTAACCGATAATCGGGTAATAAAGGCAGATGGAGCCGATAATCAACCGATAATCGGGTAATAAAGGCAGATGGAGCCGATAATTAACCGATAATCGGGTAATAAAGGCAGATGGAGCCGATAATCAACCGATAATCGGGTAATAAAGGCAGATGGAGCCGATAATTAACCGATAGAGCAGAGGCTCTAGCAAGGAGCCCTGTGGGACACCACAGGATGGAGGAGAGCAGAATGAGAGAGAGCTAAACCAGTGATAGGTTCAGATGATATGGTCAACCGGGTCAGAACCACCAATCAGAACCAGCAGATCGTGGCTCCCTTTAATCTGCTGCTCTTTCCTTTAATCGCGGCTAAACGGTAAAAGTTTGCGTCATTTTATCAAACTTCAGAGGTTCAGCAGTTTTATTTGGACACATTAATCAATAAATAAGAGCGTTTTCTTTCTTTGATAACTTTTCTAACCTGATTCTGTCTGAAGCAGAAGGAACTTAATATCTGCTTCTTTCATTCTCCTCATAAAAGCTTCATTCTGCAGCTCGGTTCAGTCGAGCTGCTTTATTTTCTCAGGTTTTCTGAAGGACGTCTTTTGTCTGAGTCAGACGTGTTTTCTGCTGCAGAGCCTGGTGCTGTTCTCCATTAGTCTGTTTTTCATCCCTCTTGGTGCCTGCAGAGACAAACTGATCCAGGCGTCGGTTTTCCTGCTGCTGTCCATCCAGCCTCCCTCAGCTGCTCCTGTAAAGTTTTACAGTGTGTGAAAGCGGAGCGGCTGGTAACCGGAGCCCTGCTGTAACACACGGCGCTGACCAGGCGCTCTGAGAGCTGCTGCATCCGGTTACAGCTGCACACCGAGGGGCATCCCAAACGCTCCCACATCCGGACATCCTAAATTAGATCTGCAGAGATGCAGCACAGCGTAGAGTTCTGTAGCTTGGTGTTGGAGGATAAAATAAAGATAAATTAGGTTCCTGTTAATCAGATGAAGCAATAAAATCATTTTAAAATCCTCTATTCAGACCTCAGGCTTCTGCCCTCTGACTGAAACCATCAGGGAGCAGATTTATAGCAATGGATCAGATTATTGTAATAAAATTCATCTTAGAGCCACAGAAAGCCATGAGACATCCATCCATCTATCCATCTTCCTCCGCTTATCCGGGGTCGGGTCGCGGGGGCAGCAGCTTAAGAAGGGAGGCCCAGACTTCCCTCTCCCCAGCCACTTCTTCCAGCTCTTCAGGAGGAACCCCAAGGCGTTCCCAGGCCAGCCGAGAAACATAGTCTCTCCAGCGAGTCCTGGGTCTTCCCCGGGGCCTCCCCCCTGTGGGACGTGCCCGGAACACCTCACCAGGGAGGCGTCCAGGAGGCATCCTAAACAGATGCCCAAGCCACCTCAACTGGCTCCTCTCGACGTGGAGGAGCAGCGGCTCTACTCCGGGTCCCTCCCGGATGACCGAGCTTCTCACCCTATCTCTAAGGGAGAGCCCAGCCACCCTACGGAGGAAACCCATTTCGGCCGCTTGTATCCGCGATCCCGTTCTTTCGGTCATGACCCAGAGTTCATGACCATAGATGAGGGTAGGAACGTAGATCGACCGGTAAATCGAGAGCTTCGCTTTTTGACTCAGCTCTCTCTTCACCACTACGGACCGGTACAACGCCCGCTTCACGGCAGACGCTGCACCAATCCGCCTGTCGATCTCCCGCTCCCTTCTTCCCTCATTCGTGAACAAGATCCCAAGATACTTAAACTCCTCCACTTGGGGCAGGACACCCCCCCTGACCCGGAGAAGGCACTCTACCCTTTTCCGGCTCAAGACCATGGCCTCGGATTTGGAGGCACTGATCCCCATCCCGGCCGCTTCACACTCGGCTGCGAACCGATCCAGCGAGAGCTGCAGATCACGACCTGATGAAGCCAATAGGACCACATCATCTGCAAAAAGCAGAGACGCAATCCTAAGGCCACCAAAACGGATCCCCTCAACACCTTGGCTGTGCCTAGAAATTCTGTCCATGAAGGTAATGAACAGAATCGGTGACAAAGGGCAGCCCTGGCGGAGTCCAACTCTCACCGGAAACGAGCCCGACTTACTGCCGGCAATGCGGACCAGACTCTGACACCGGTCATACAGGGACCTGACAGCCCGTATCAAAGGGCCCGGCACCCCGTACTCCCGGAGAACCCCCCACAGGGCCCCCCGAGGGACACGGTCAAACGCCTTCTCCAAGTCCACAAAGCACATGTAGACTGGTTGGGCGAACTCCCATGCACCCTCCAGGACCCTGCTGAGGGTGTAGAGCTGGTCCAGCGTTCCACGGCCAGGACGGAAACCACACTGCTCTTCCTGAATCCGAGGTTCGACTATCCGACGGACCCTCCTCTCCAGCACCCCCGAATAGACCTTGCCGGGGAGGCTTAAGAGTGTGACTCCCCTGTAATTGGAGCACACCCTCCGGTCCCCCTTTTTGAATAGGGGGACCACCACCCCAGTCTGCCAATCCAGGGGGACTGCCCCCGATGTCCCTGCAATGTTGAAGAGTCGTGTCAGCCAACACAACCCCACAACATCCAGGACCTTGAGGAACTCGGGGCGGATCTCATCCACCCCCGGGGCCCTGCCACCGAGGAGCTTTTTAACCACCTCGGCGACCTCGCCCACAGAGATTGGAGAGCCCAGCCCAGAGTCCCCAGGCCCAGCTTCCTCAATGGAAGACATGTTGGTGGGATTGAGGAGGTCTTCGAAGTATTCCGCCCACCGACCCACAACGTCCCGAGTCGAGGTCAGCTGCACACCATCCCCACTATAAACAGTGTTGGTGCTGCACCGCTTCCCCCCCCTGAGACGCCGGATGGTGGACCAGAACCGCTTCGGAGCCGTACGGAAGTCTTTCTCCATGGCCTCTCCAAACTCCTCCCACACCCGAGTTTTTGCCTCAGCAACCATCCGAGCCGCATGCCGCTTCGCCCGCCGGTACCCATCAGCTGATTCCGGAGTCCCACAGGCCAAAAAGGCCCGATAGGCCTCCTTCTTCAACCTGACAGCATCCCTCACCGGAGGTGTCCACCAACGGGTTCGAGGGTTGCCGCCACGACAGGCACCGACAACCTTGCGGCCACAGCTCAGATAAGCCGCCTCGACAATGGAGGAACGGAACATGGTCCACTCGGACTCAATGTCCCCCACCTCCCCCGGGATGTGTTCGAAGTTCTGCCGGAGATGGGAGTTAAAGCTCCGCCTAACAGGGGACTCCGCCAGACGTTCCCAGCAGACCCTCACAACACGTTTGGGCCTGCCAGGTCTGACCGGCATCCTCCCCCACCACCGGAGCCAACTCACCACCAGGTAGTGGTCAGTGGAAAGCTCAGCACCTCTCTTCACCCGAGTGTCCAAGACATACGGCCGCAAGTCCGATGAAACGATGACAAAGTCGATCATCGAACTGCGGCCTAGGGTGTCCTGGTGCCATGTGCACATATGGACACCCTTATGCCTGAACATGGTGTTCGTTATGGACAATCCATGACGAGCACAGAAGTCCAACAACAGAACACCACTCGAGTTCAGATCAGGGCGGCCATTCCTCCCAACCACGCCCCTCCAGGTCTCACTGTCATTGCCCACGTGAGCGTTGAAGTCTCCCAGCAGAACAAGGGAGTCCCCAGGAGGGGCACCCTCCAGTACCCCCTCTAAGGACTCCAAGAAGGGTGGGTAATCTGAACTGTTGTTCGGCCCGTAAGCACAGACAACAGTCAGAACCCGTCCCCCCACCCGTAGGCGGAGGGAGGCTACCCTCTTGTTCACCGGGGTAAACCCCAACGTACAGGCGCCGAGATGGGGGGCAACAAGTATGCCCACTCCTGCCTGGCGCCTCTCACCGTGGGCAACTCCAGAGTGGAAGTATGTCCAGCCCCTCTCAAGGAGACTGGTTCCAGAACCAGAACCATGCGTTGAGGTGAGACCGACTATTTCTAGCCGGAACCTCTCAGCCTCACACACTAGCTCCGGTTCCTTCCCCACCAGCGAGGTGACATTCCACGTCCCAAGAGCCAGCTTCTGCAGCCGAGGATCGGACCGCCAGGGTCCCCTCCCCTGGCCGCCACCCAACACACATTGCACCCGACCCCTATGGCCCCTCTCACGGGTGGTGGGCCCATGTAAGGGGGGACCCATGTTTCCTCTTCGGGCTGAGCCCGGCCGGGCCCCATGGGTAAAAGCCCGGCCACCAGGCGCTCGCCATCGTGCCCCCCCTCCAGGCCTGGCTCCAGAGTGGGGCCCCGGTGACCCGCGTCCGGGCGAGGGAACGCTGGATCCAAATATGGTACTCATCATAAGGGCCATGAGACATCAGGGGATTAAAACATCTGAAACTGGATCAAACGTCTCCTGCAGGAACTAATTCACCACCAAGTCTCTGCAGGTTAAAGCAGAGAGACGAATACCGACCTTATCCAATCAGCGAGGGAATATTTCCCATATTTTTAGGGCTTTAGACTCTACTAACGCCGGCTTCCCTCAACAAACAAAAAACCTGTGGGAAAGATCTAAGTCTGATTCTTGAGGATGACCAGAGGACTAATATCTTACCATTAACACACATCTCCTCTATCTGTGCACGGCGGGGACTACAGAATGGTTGTTTTTCTGAAAATTGTTTAAAAAAGTGAACATTATTTTGTTTTTGGGGTCCACCCCATCCTTTCTTAGTCTTTGTATTGATGTTGCCCAATAAAGAAAAAAAAAAGAGGCAGATCCAGTCAAAGAGACGACATGAAAGGACAAAAATATCTATCCATACATTTTCCATCACGCTTTATCCCTGCGGGGGTGGTGAGGGGTTACTTTCTGTAGCAAATGCGATGATCTGCCAATGGAGTGAGTATTTTTACTCTTAAAATAAGACAATGCAATTGGGTTTTCTTGTTTTAAATGTAAATTATCTTGTTCCATTGGAAAAAAATATATGTTTTTCCTCAATTCAAGAAAAAATACCCCTGTTTTAAGAAAAAATTATTCTTCTAAATTTTGATTCATTTTCGTTGCGATCACAGAGTCTGGGAGCGGCCAATAAACTTTATTAGAAAAAGTTTTATAATACAGAAAAAAGTACAATTTTTAGTGAACAATCACCAGGGGTTTGAGCAAAAGAAAAAAAAATAATAAAAAGGAATAATAAATAGAAGCATATAAAGGGATTACATAAATACTTTAAATTTAGAGCATAAAGTTATAGTTTTAGCAGCCTTTTTATTATTGGAGGAGGACAATGTAGAAAAATAAGTAGTTGCTTCCTTTAAAAAAGAAATACATGAGGGTTTAGTTACAATAATTTTACATTTGTGGATATAAAACTTGGCCAACAGTAACAAAAGATTACATAAGAAGTGCTCAGAATGTTCTTTTTTATATTTTGTGATTCCAAATAAAACATCTTGAAAATAAATATTGTCCAGAATGAAGCGACAGATACTTTGCCAAAAACGCCTGGTGTGTTCACAGGACCTAAACAGATGAGAGACAGACTCTGAGTATATGTTGCAGAAAGTACAAGTGGTATCAATGTCCTTTTTATATTTAACCAAAAATGACTTTCCTGGATAACAGCGGTGAATGATCTGAAAGGAAACCTCTTTAACCTTGTTTACTAGTAAATATTTATTATGTAAAGACCAAGTTTTGTTCCAGCATACCTTTGAGGCCAGTCCAGACCAGACTGAAATTACATAAGGAACTGAAATGCAGTTTGCTTGGAATAAAGTACAAATATGTTTATTATTTTTAGGAGATTTAGGTTGAAAACACAATTTACCTACATAGGTGTCAGTTTGTTCAGTTGGAGGTCTCCTGCCTTTGGAGAACAGAGAAGTCTGACCTTTAAATATAGTAGCCCCTCCCTCCTGCCATCTTCCAGCAGTGACGTCACGGTGCGGTAAGCCTAGCGCCATTCTCCCCGCTTTACAAGCTAAATCAATGGGAACTACTAGACACATCTGCAATCAACAGAGATGGCAAAAGTACTCACTTTCCGTACTTGAGTAAAAGTACAGATACTTGTGTTAAAAAATACTCTGGTAAAAGTGGAAGTACTGATTAAACTTCTTTACTCAAGTAAAAGTAACAAAGTACAGGCTTGTAAATTTACTTAAAGTATAAAAGTAAAAGTAGAAACCACTTTTTTCATGCCGTTGCCTACATTTTAAATGGATGTCTGCCAATAGGACTAGATCTCTGTTGTGTTCATTTTCAATCATCTCGTCGTCCATGCTACTATGCTAACGCCACCGCCACCAAGCTGCAATGATTTGCCGCCAATGAATACCGCCGAATCTGTCGATTCATCTTGTAGTGGTGCGTCAAATGCAACGTAGATTCCCATCCAGTTAGATTGAATTTGGTATTGATGACGTGAAAAATAATAACGGTAACTCCATTGAAATGATTCAAAACTAAAGTAACGAGACAATTTTTTAAAATGTAAGGAGTAGAAGTAAAAAGTCGCCATAAAAATAAGTAGTAAAGTAAAGTAAAAATATCAGAAAAATCTACTTGAGTACAGTAACGAAGTATTTGTACTTCGTTACTTCCCATCTTTGGCAATCAACCACAATTATTGAAGATTTCCAGAGGACTTCACCATTGAAATTCACCAGAGCTATAGTGAAACTGACAATGCCCACGTGCATGGCAGCTGGATGCTGGAATACATCAGGTAAAAGTGAAAAAAAAGCACATTTAAATGAAAATTAGTCTGAATTAAAACACAGATCATTTATTGAATAGGATGTAATAATTTCAGATTTAAAGAACTTTCAGGAGTTTGAATTCTAAATATGAGCAGATTTTTCCTTTAACTGTTTCCACCATCTGAGCAGAGCATAAAGATCCAGATGTTTGCAGGTTCTGTCCGACCTTTAAACAGAGGAGGACACGTTGATCTGGACCAGAACCTGGATCCCTCAGAGTTCCTGGACCTTTGCTGATGATGGAGAGGCTGTGGCAGCTTAGAAATGTGAACCATGCAGTGTGGAACACGTATGTGGGTCAGAGTGAGAGGCCGCTCCGCTGGATGGACAGAGCTGGTATTGTTCAGGCTCACTGAGCAGCTCTCTGTGCTTAACTACTGATTAATCTGAACACCAGTAACCCGCCAGCAGGTGGAGGAGGAGGAGGAGCAGGAGGAGGAGGAGGCTTCTGCATGAGGTGATGATGTTACAGGGTTAAAGCAAGAGGTTAAACTCATATTCAGAATCCAAACTTCTGAAAGTTCTTTAAATCTGAAATGATTCCATCCTGTTCAATAAATGATCAGTGTTTTTAATTCAGAGTCATTTTCATGTGAATGTTCTTTACTGGAGGCATCCATGTTTGTCAAAGAACACTACTGCCACCTACTGGTTAGTGACATTGTCACGGTGCGGTATCGGCTGTTGATCAAGTCCCAGTGCTGTATCTGGTGTTTGTCACAACGCGCTATTATCCAAGTCATCTTGAAAACATTCTTCTTCCAAATGTCGGCTACATATTACGGGTTTTTTCTCTGGCCAGAAGTTCGATGGCAAATCCTCCCTCTTCAAGTTGGCGATCCAACGACCAACCCGTCCGTGGAGGATCAGGAATCAGAAAGGTGGAATAACTCTTTTTTTCACTTTTACCCCGTGTATTCCAGCATCCAGCTGCCATGCACGTGGGCATTGTCAGGCAAAAATGGCCGGTCCCAGCCTCAGTGATCGCGACAAAAATAGATTTAATCTTTTTACTGACTAACGCTAAATCCATTAAATCGTAAACATATTAGCTTTAGGTATAAATAATGATCCACTGATTATTCCTGGCTGACCGGGCTTCTCCTTTAATGGCGAACTTTGGACATGGTCGCCATCATCTCAGAGAAGCTGATTCTCTCTGATGGTTTTTGACCTTTCTGTTCCACTTCTGACATTAAACCTTCAGCAGCTTTTTAAACTTCTCATGATCCAACCTCCTTGGAAACAGAAACTTAGATCCTTATGTTACATTAATTCTTCCTTCTACAGCTTCATAGGATCTCTGAAAGTTTTGCTTTTAAATCGTCTCAGCACAGAAACTCCACAACAAAGACTCTTTAATTATCTGCTGTTCTAATCTAGCTTGATCTGACGGCTGCTGTTGACGCTGCGTGCCGTAATGATCCATCACCACTTCTGGACCAGTCGGTCTGCAGCTTTACTGGTTTAACTCCTACTTGTCTGGCAGAAGTTTTTTAGTCCGGTTTAAATGGCGTTAAGGCGAAGATGCAGATGAACTTTTTATGTTTTAGCTGTTCTAAGTGTTCAGGAATGTTGGAGTGATTTTTAAAATGAACAGATCAGTGCAGTAATCATCTCTAGATTTCATTTCATGAGGATAATAAACTATATTTAACCTTTTTAGCCTTTTCTGGCCTTTAAATGTTGATAATGTTTATTTTCAGTCATCGATTTGAAATGAAAAAGTTAATAATGAGTGACAGGGCAGGTTGTTAACTGATAACTTTAACTGGTTATCCTGGTTAACATCAGGATCAGGTTCAGCCCTTTATAGACCTGCGGGCCTCTGGCTGCCATCGGGAATCAGATGCCGTTATTTTGTTTAAAATCACTATTGTCCATAAAAACGTCCAGGTTGAAGTTCTGCATCCAGTTGTTGGGTCTGTAGGAGCTTTTATTTTGTTTTTGCTTTATTTTCCCGCCAAAAAGCTGTTTTATTTTTTCCTACTTTCTGTTTGTGTAACGATCTTGGTTCTGTTGTTTTTCTCTAAGTTTTCAGTGTCAAGCTTAGCCAGGTTTTTCCTTGTTTTCTAGCTTTATTGGTGTCTGGATTCATTTAAGTTTTTTAGGTTTGTCTTTGTCTGTCCTCTGCTGCCCCCTTGTGTTCTTTTCCCTTGGCTTCCTCATCAGCTCTAGTCACACCTGCTCCTTATCAGCTCGTTAGTCCTGCCTTTGTTCAGTCAGCCATAAATACACTCCCTCTGCAGTCCCTCTTTGCTGGTTCCTCGTCTTACCTTTTCTCACCCTGGCTCCTCATGATGGTTTCCCCCTAATGTCTCTATTTTTGGATACCTGTTTTTGCTGCCTAATCTTTTATTAAACCTTTTAAGAACTCACCCCTGCCTGTCAGCCTCTGCATTTGGTTCCTCATAAAAACGTCCAAACAAATCATGACAGTTTGTTTTTCAAATCTGCTGCTGAGAGCAGGGAGTAAGAAGTTAGCACACCTCTGTTCTCATTCCTGGAAGAATTAAACTTTTAAAGTCACTATGATTATTTTCAATGATCTCCTTTCTTATCATATTTTTTATTTTCCAGGTGTTCCAAAAAAAGTTAAAAATCAATCCACTGGAATTTGTTTCCTAGTTTGAAGACGTTTCTCTTCCATCCAGGAAGTTTTTTCAATTCAAAATGTCAGAAATAGCGTTTAGTTCCAGGTTTTATAGAGCGGACCAAAAACAAAGCCTGTTTTTTGCTTAGAAAAGATGCTAATTAAACGGAATGAACGGGGGCCCGGGCCCCGTAGGACCGTCTGTCTGCTAACGGCTATCAGGTGACGTGAGCTCATTGCTCCCATACTGTCCTCACTGCACTGGCTGCCAGCAATCTTCAGGATTTTAATATCTTAAATGTCTAAAAGGTCAGACTCCTCTTTATCCGACCGAGCTTTTACGCAAACTCTTTCCTAGAAGAAGTTTGAGGTCAGAGCATCTGCTGCTCAGATGCTCCTAGAACTGCGTTTGAAACAATCTTCCTCCAAAATCCTCGATAATTATTGGTACCTTTTATCTACAGCAAATTTTCTTCTTCTACTGATATCGGGTTATCAGTCTTCTTCATTTTGTTGATTCATTGATGTTTTTACTGAAGAGGATTAGTGCCTCTGGATGAAGTGGCTCTAATTCTGACTTTCTTCCCATTTTAAACTCAAATAAAATAAAAAGACAGTTATTTTTTTTTAACCTTTGGCCCTAATCCTCTGCCGAATGTTTGTCTTATTTTCACATTATTCTGGTTCATTTAATGGACTTCTGTAACTCTACTCTTATAGATGAATACTGATTGATTATTTCAGCCTCATGTTTGGCTGAACTGAACATTCTGACCTGATTCTCTTTTTATTCCAACATTTTTATGTCCAGATTATAGTGAATAAATCTCAGATCTATTGATTAATTCTCCACCCATCTGCCTGATTGTTTCATGGAAGCATCAGCTGTTCCCGCTAAATTAATCCAGAGATGCGGAGCGACGTGTGCGCTGACCCGTGTTCCAGGGGCGCCTCATCACGCCTGCAGCTTCTCACAGAGCGGCTTCTTTCTGTTTGAACAGATCAGTCCAGGCAGCAAGGCGGCGCAGGGGAACCTGATCCAGGGGGACGTCATCGTCGCCATCGACGGCGTCAGCACAGAGGGCATGACTCACCTTGAGGCCCAGAACAAAATCAAGATGGCTCATCACAACCTGGCGCTCACCATGACCAAGTAAGACTGGATTTCTGACAGCTTCCTGTTCAGCTAGCTGCTGAAACTCAGTGCAGCCTGATGCCAGACGACCCTGTTTTAAATCAGATTCAGATTTAATAAACATTAGTAGATAAATAAATGTTTATTTTAATCCTAAACAGTCGCCTCACTCAGATCATCAGGACAGGAGAAACTAACTGAACCCAAACTCAACAGCCTCCTCTGCAGACTGATTGGTTTATAGTGAGCTGATGTCTGAGAGAAGTTTGACCATTGATGATCCTGTTGCCACCGGTGCAGAGCTTTGCTGAGTTTCATCTGCAGGTTGATTACAACACAACCTCAATGCAGATCCTCCAGATCCTGATCGTTCCTCCAGAAGCTCCCTGACCTACTTATCATTGAGCCTCTGCTGCTCCTGCTTGTTTCAAAGAAATTCTATTCAGTTTATTTCTATACAGTGGCTCCAATTCACATCATATCATCTCAGGTCACTTTATAGACCCAGATCATCCAGTCAGATTGATTCAAAGTTTTCTATCTAAGGAAAACCAGCTGATTGCATCGACTCATTGACTCTTCAGCAATCCCTCACACTAAGCATGCTTGTAGCGACAGTGGAGAGGAAAAACTCCCTTTGAACAGGAAGAAACCTCCAGCAGAACCAGGCTCAGTGTGAGCGGCCATCTGCTGAGGCCCACTGGGGTTCAAGGAGACAGAAGCAGACATAGAAAAAGAAGCATAGATACAAAAGGCAATCAGCTCCATAGGTGCTCATCTTATCACCATCAGAAAGAGCTTCACCTAAAGTCCACTGATTGGTCCAATCAACATTTAGAGACGGTTTCAGGTTCATCTGTTCACTCATCCAGCCTTAGATGCTGCGACTGCCTCACCTGGAAACTTCTCAGCAGCTTTAATCAAACCGCGTCGTGAACAAAGCTGCTTCTGTAGGTTCATTCTTCCAGTCACTGCTTAGATCTGCTGATTAAACAAACAAACATCCTGCAGATGAAAACAGCCAATCAGCTGATTCTCTTCTCAGGTTCATTTAACTTCAAAAATATTCTCTGTTTCTATGTTAAAGAGAATAAAACCGGTTTTATCCTCCTGCAGGTCGAAGCGGCCTATTCCAATGACGGCACCGAGGATGGATGCATCCATTCCCATGATCCCACACCAGCAGGTAGCTCCGCCCACAGACCCACACTCTGCACTCCTGTCTAACCGTTCAGCTTAGTGACCATTTCATTCTTCCAGTTTCGTTATGCAGCTTTAATGTTTTTATTCCCTTTTCTTTGTCATCAAGCCGTTTATTTTTATCAATACAAACACCCAGTTAACCCTTATTTTCAAAAGAATCCTGATGTTCTTCTACTATTCAAGGCGATTTTTATTCATAATAGTTATTCATTAAAGTATATCAATATATTTGAAATGAGGAAAAAATAAACAGATTTCTAAAATGTCATTTTAAAAGAATTTAAAATAATTGTTCAAAGAATCGATGGAAAAAATGCATAAATCCATTCAAAAGTAACTTTAACCGCGGCGGTAAATCTTCTGTTTCCTACGGAAGAGGATTAGGGCCACTGAAAAAAAAAGTTAACTGATTTTTAAATTTTATTTCAGTTTAACATGGGAAAAAAAGTCAGAATTCTGACTTTTTTCTCAGAATTCTGACAGATAACAAACATGTTAGCATCAAGCCGTAGCCATGTCTGTTTTAGAGACTAGCTCTCTTGTTTTAATGACCCTTCTGAGATAAAAGTGAGAATTCTGGGAAAAAAGTCAGAATTCTGTGAAAAAAGTCAGAATTCTGAGATAAAAGTCAGAATTCTGTGATAAAAGTCAGAATTATGTGAAAAAATTCAGAATTCTGAGAAAAAAAGTCAGAATTCTGAGATAAAAGTCAGAATTCTGAGATAAAAGTCAGAATTCTGTGAAAAAAAGTCAGAATTCTGAGATAAAAGTCAGAATTCTGTGAAAAAAAGTCAGAATTCTGAGATAAAAGTCAGAATTCTGAGATAAAAGTCAGAATTCTGTGAAAAAAGTCAGAATTCTGAGATAAAAGTCAGAATTCTGTGAAAAAAGTCAGAATTCTGAGAAAAAGTCAGAATTCTGAGATAAAAGTCAGAATTCTGTGAAAAAAAGTCAGAATTCTGAGAAAAAGTCAGAATTCTGAGATAAAAGTCAGAATTCTGTGAAAAAAAGTCAGAATTCTGAGAAAAAGTCAGAATTCTGAGATAAAAGTCAGAATTCTGTGATAAAAGTCAGAATTCTGAGATAAAAGTCAGAATTCTGTGATAAAAGTCAGAATTCTGAGATAAAAGTCAGAATTCTGAGATAAAAGTCAGAATTCTGTGATAAAAGTCAGAATTCTGAGATAAAAGTCAGAATTCTGAGATAAAAGTCAGAATTCTGTGAAAAAAAGTCAAAATTCTGAGAAAAAGTCATAATTCTGAGATAAAAGTCAGAATTCTGTGATAAAAGTCAGAATTCTGAGATAAAAGTCAGAATTCTGAGATAAAAGTCAGAATTCTGTGATAAAAGTCAGAATTCTGAGATAAAAGTCAGAATTCTGTGAAAAAAAGTCAGAATTCTGAGAAAAAGTCAGAATTCTGAGATAAAAGTCAGAATTCTGAGATAAAAGTCAGAATTCTGTGATAAAAGTCAGAATTCTGAGATAAAAGTCAGAATTCTGAGATAAAAGTCAGAATTCTGAGATAAAAGTCAGAATTCTGTGATAAAAGTCAGAATTCCGAGAAAAAGTCAGAATTCTGAGATAAAAGTCAGAATTCTGAGATAAAAGTCAGAATTCTGTGATAAAAGTCAGAATTCTGAGATAAAAGTCAGAATTCTGAGAAAAAGTCAGAATTCTGAGATAAAAGTCAGAATTCTGAGAAAAAGTCAGAATTCTGAGATAAAAGTCAGAATTCTGTGATAAAAGTCAGAATTCTGAGAAAAAGTCAGAATTCTGTGATAAAAGTCAGAATTCTGAGATAAAAGTCAGAATTCTGAGAAAAAGTCAGAATTCTGAGATAAAAGTCAGAATTCTGAGAAAAAGTCAGAATTCTGTGATAAAAGTCAGAATTCTGAGATAAAAGTCAGAATTCCGAGATAAAAGTCAGAATTCTGAGAAAAAGTCAGAATTCTGAGATAAAAGTCCCCATGTTAAACTGAAATAAAATTTAAAAATCAGTTAACTTTTTTTTCTTTTTCCAGTGGCCCTAATCCTCTTCCGTAGTTACCAGGACTTTATTTTTTAACTTTTTTTTTTTTTAAATGTCCTCACAAACTGGGATAAACATGACCTCTGTTACACACTCTGTTACATGGACTCCAACCGGCTCTCTGCTGCCCCTGGTGGCTCAGGGTGGAGGTGCAACAAAGGGATAGGACATTTATTTCAACAGAAAATCAAAAATCTTCGGATTTTCTCTCTATGGAAGAAAAACAGTCTCTTTTTTAGCATCAAATTTAAAAAAATTTTTACACAGTTAATTCCTTACACTAAATTTTTATCTGCAAAAAAATCAGCTGCAAATGCGTTGAGGTTTTGGTGAACTCAATCCAAAGCAATCAGCGCTCGATGCAGTCGAGCAGCTTCCAGCCAATCGAATGAGCTCATTTGGTCATGTGACACAGTTGGGCGTAGCTTTGTTCCCGGCTAAATGAAGCTAAAAGAGGATTTTATCTTGATAAATAGATGTGATTAGAAAACATCAGGCAGCAGCTAACAGACAGCCATCAGAGTTTTTCCATCTAATGGAACTGGGTGAAATGACTGAGCCGATCACAGCTAGTGCGCTACCCCCCCCCATCCTCCAAGGCTCTTGGTTCGATCCGGAAGAAGCAGCCGGCGGCAAACTTTGTTTTTTTTTTTCTGACCAAATGAGCTGATTTCATTGGCTAGAAGCTGCTCGACTGATTCGATCACCAAAAGGTCAACTTATACGCAGTCCATTTTTTACAGATAAAGATTCATTGTAAGGAATTTAATGTGTAAAAAAATTCTTTGTTTAAACTTCGGTGTCGAAAATAAGCCAGAATTCAATGAGGCTGTTTTACTTCCATATATTTCTAATAAATTATAAAACTTTTAACTGAAGTGACTGATGTACGAATTATAAAGGCTTCGTTTTCAGTTATGATAAAGTTTTTTTATCTTTACCTCCTGGACTTTCAGTTAGAGTTTATGTTTTACTAAAAACCTTAAACCTCAGAAGTTGATAATGAACATAGAAGACAGAAGATTCCATCAGAAAAAGGAAAAAAACTTTTTCCAAATATTTATTTTTCTCTTTCTTTAAAACTGGAGAGGAAAAAAACTGCTGATGTAAAACAAAAAATTTTTCATCGAAAAGCTGAATCCAACATCTTCTGCATCCTCCCCCATGTCTCCCCCGTGACTCACCCTCCTCCTCAGCCGGTGCAGGTAAACGGCCGCCCGTCTGAGCCTGTAGAGGTAGGCTCTCCTGGGAGCAGAGCAGCGGCGGTCAGCCCCCGCCACCGGAGGCAGTATAACTCCCCTATGGGCCTGTACTCAGAGGACACTCTGAGGGAGATGGCGGCCATGCAGGCGGGTCGGCCTGCTGGGTACGTAGAGATAAAGATGACAGGAGGAGGAGGAGGAGCAGGAGGAGCAGGAGGAGGAGGCCGGTTCTCAGAGCAGAGGTCATTCAGTTTATGTCGCTTTATAAAATTATTCTAAGCTCAGTTCAATCTTTAGCAGTGAAGGTTTGATCAAATCTCTGATGTCATGACGACAAAGACCTTCATTCAAAAAAATCATGAGGTTGAAACTGAATTACTGAATATATTTAACATAGAAACGCGAATTAGAATCACTTTAGACGAATCCTTCTTCATCTGTTCTCTAAATCAGATTAACTTAATTTTATTTAAGTGACCTTCAGGGACTAGTGGAGCATCAGGAGCTCCTCCAGAGGACGGATGAGACGCCAGGATCCCTCCTGGATCCCATCGTTAGCTGAACTTTGAAGTTTAATCCACCAGGAAAATGTTGAAGCGTTACGGAACGGCCATCTTTGAGAATTTCCAAAATGATGACTAATGTTCTTCCGTTGAGGTCGTGGGATCAGCAGCTTAGTGTTCAGCAGGTCCACTGAAACCAGGGGTGGATTTAGGAAATGTGGGGCCCTAGGCAAAGACAGGCAGGGGCCCTCTGAACTGAGAAGACAACACATCAAACAGCCCCATTCTCCAGATGTAGAAATGTTACTAGAATAGACATCCATCATCTGTTCTAGGTTGTGTCCCTCTCTTCTTGTCCCTTTTCTTCTTGTTTTCCTCTCTATGTTTTGTACTCAGCTGACTTTTCATGCTGTCTCTAAAGGAATGAAAGATTTTTTCCAAGCACTAAGCTCACTTAGCTGATTGCTCCTTCCTGTGTTTCCAAAAAGGCCAAAGTAAATAACCCAGTCCTTCTTTTCACTGTAGACAAGCCATGATCTGCTTATCTGTTCTCCATTTTTCATTTGGATGAAATAATAGCTGCATGAATCATGACAGCAGACAAGATAGAGGAGAGCAGGAGGCGGGGTTACCAATCTACTTGCTCTGGAGAGCAGAGTTCGCTGCTTTTAGATGTTGTCTCCAAAGTCTCCAGTAGCAGAAAAAAGTCTCTAGATTTGGCGCTAGGAGCTTTTTAGAAATCAAAGTGCTAGAGGGGTCTGAAAAGTGGCTAAATATAGCGACTAAAGCGCTAAGTTGGCAACACTGCTCTTTGCATGGTTTGTTTCCAAATGGTTTGCTGCTGTCTGTTTGGACCTTTCTGAACATGTGCAGCAAATGGACTGATCCAATATGGTGGACACTGAAGGGGGGGGGGCTGAGACACACTTATTATAAACGTTCTGATGACATTTTTATCAAAAACATAATTAATGTGCAGAAATAAGGAATAGTTGTATTAACATACATGGAAACAGAGTTTTATGGGGCCCCCAGGAACTTGGGGCCCTAAGCAGCTGCCTAGTATTGCCTAATAGTAAATCCCGCCCCCCAACTGAACCTCTGCTCTGCTGACCTTTGACCCAGAGGGGGAAGTAACTGTGGCCAATCAGAACTTTCAAACCTTTCTCTGTTTCTGACCCTCGGAGGCTGCAGAGCCTAATAAACTGCCTGGCTGTGGGTCGCAGCTAAAAGCTCCAGTGACGATGCTGAAGACAGGAGGACAGTTGATCCTCAGACCCATTAGCACCTCCCACCCTGCAGCAGCAGCGGCGTGCCTGCAGGGTTTCCTCAGCCGTGATTCGTTACTGTGTAAACGAAGAGGCTGAGCAGCTGCTGGGCTGTGAAGACGTTTCTAAAGGTCAGGAGCTCTCACTGGAGGTTCCTCTGTAACTGAGCCCAACACCCAGGATTAATGTCTCATATTACACAGGATTGATATATAAACTATTCCAGCATCTACAGCTTCAGCAGCAGCCAGACTCCAACTGAACAAATGATCTCAGATTCTATAAAATGTTCCCGTCATCAGAGGTGGTTTTAAGCTCGGATCGAACAGCAGAGATCCAGATGATCCTAAAGACAAGATGACGAGAAAAGATCTTGTCTGCATCGTTTGATCATTTCTCAAACATCACAGCAAACTGGTGAATTAAACCTCATCCAAACTCTGACTCTCCCTGGTTGGAGAAAGTGGACGTTTGTTTACCGCACAGGCGCAGCCCGGTTAAGATAGGCGCTTCTGGAGGGCGTACTTCTATGTAGATATGCAGGGAGGGGCTGCTGCTCAGAGAGCATCATTTCTAAAGTCAGAGATTCAAGAATCCATTGGAAAAAAACATGTAATGCCTAAAAATTAGATGAAGGAAAAATGTTATAAGAAAGAAACTTTTTCAGAATTCAGATCTGGAGAGACTGCACTGCAAAAAACCCTCTAGAAATAAATGCCTTTAATTAATGGTATTTACCTTTAATCTGAGCAGGTAAATGAGATAATTTGCCTTGGAATGGGTATATTTACTCCTAAAATAAGATGATTAGATAATATGAGGACGATGCAATGTTTTTTTTTTCTTATTTTCAATGTAAATTTGTTCCATACAGAAAAAAAAAATATCTTATTTAGAATTTAGTTTTTTGCTTTTTAGAGGAAATCTCCTCATAACAATAAAACCACTGATGTTGCAGGAAAAGCATCCGGAACCATCAGTACCAGAACTGGTTTGAATGGAGGAACTGGAAGGATGCTAACGTTAGCTTCTGCTGGAGCAAATGCTAATGTTAGCATCAGAATAAAGCATTAGAATCCTGAATGCAATGAAAACACCTGATGTTATTCTGGGAACTTTAATGGATCCTGTTTCAGGACTTGTTCTTCATCATCATCATCATCATCATCATTATATATATATATATATATATATATATATATATATATATATATATATGTATATATGTGTGTGTGTGGATTCACTGTATATACTGTATATAACCCCATGCAGCTTTTCTTGCTTTGGCACCTCCTTCTACGTTTTGAATATTTGAGCTGATGTAAGGAGTAAATTTCTCCACTGTGAGATCAATTAAGTCAATAAATCAATTAATCATCATCGCCATCATCTGATCCCAGTAGCCTCCCATAGAGTCTGCTGTATCCCAGTTAGCTGCTGGATCTCCATCCCATTAATACCAGTAAAGTTCAGCAGCGGCGCTTCTGGACGTCTGCAGATCTCCTGCAGGATGGATCAGGTTCCAGAACATCAGAGGAAGATCTCTGATGAACAGCATATCTCCTTCATCATCAGTCCTTCATCATCCTCAGGAGGCTGAGCTTCATCTGAAGGTTTCTGATGATCTCTTCTTCTTCTCTGTGTCTCTGTCGTCTCTGTGCCGTTCGTTCCAAAGGTTTTCTGCCCCGCTCCTCCCAAGTTAGTATCCTGTGCTGCTGTGTGAAGGTTTGCTGTGGAGCTGCTGGTGTCTCCAGATGCTGTAGAGTAGCAGGAATGTTGCCGTAAACGTGCTTCAGACGTGGCGTGGAGGCTGAGCGTTAACCGTTTTCGGGAGTAAAGATGAGGAACCAGAAGTGAACAATAGATCTTATTCTGCTGGTTATTAAGGTCTAAAATAAAGCAGCTGCTCAATGCTGAGGTCAAAGTTCAGTGGTTTGCATCTGTGTGAGGAAAAAGTTAATTAAAGGTTGTTTTATTTGAAGCGTTATGATAACAGGCTTCAGGAGAGTTAATATTTAGCTTTTTTTTTTGTTAATTAAATATATTAAATTAAAAATAATTAATTTGGATTTAATCTAACAGTTCTGACTAAAAAGTTTTTTTTTGTATTTCCTGCCTTATTTTGAACATTCCTGACCAGATTATCGCACTAAATCCACAGCGAAGCAGAGCTTCTTAGTTTAAAGCAGAGACCTTTCTGAGGACAGCATGGCTGCCTGCTGCACGGCTGCATGACTATATGCTGCAGGGCTGCATGACTGCATGGCTGCATGCAGCTTGCTGCACGGCTGCATGACTATATGCTGCAGGGCTGCATGACTGCATGCTGCACTGCTGCATGGCTGTATGCTGCAGGGCTGCATGGCAGCATAACTTCATGCTGCATAGTTGCACGGCTGCATGAGGCGCTTTGTTATTGATGATAAATGGTTCTAGAGAAGGAAAGAAAGAGGAAATGTTTGCCTGCTGTTCCTGTTTGACAGAAAGCATCTTTGTCTTTAATGAATTACCTCCAGCTTCCTTCGTTTAATAAAGGAAATGTAGAAAAATCCGTTTTTAAGGAAAGAATAAATTATGCTGAAAAGGTAGATCAAAACTGCGTAACTTTGTTTGATAAAAATAGTTTCCTTTGCTTCATTCATCCTGAAAATCATTTCTTTCAAAGCTGAATAAACTGAAGGCTTTTGAAGTTGAGTGTAGAAGTTAACATGCAAACATCAGATTCATTCTGACACTGTTGGCTGGAAGTCATTTAACTGAACATTAGTTTCACGTCATCAGTCAGTCAGCTGGTTCCTGCAGCTGACAGCCTGCAGTAGGTCGGTCTGAAAAACGTTTCGTTTCTCCATCCTGGAGGCGACCAGGACGAGGTCTGACAGGTGGAGGCTGACCTTCTGACCTGTTAGGAGCCGTTTGTTCAGGATTGAACAGTCACTGCGAGGAGGAAAGAAAAGGATTCACAGTTTTCACCATTTTAGAAGGATCTGAAAAGTGTGGCTTGCATCTGTATCCATTTACTCTGATGCCTCTAAATAAAACCCAGAGCCACGCTGACTTAAATTGATCAGAAACCAAGAAACGACGTTCTCTGATGTTCTGATCCAATCTAAGCTGAACTGTCAGTCAGTGAGGTTCCGGATGCTTCTGACTCACATCGGCTCAATAGAACATTATTATTTTTATTGCGTAACAAATTCCCCTTTAGTTCACCATAATTTTAACACAAACCTATTGAAAGAACATGATTGATGTTGATGAACTTCATAAAGATTATTTATATAAAAGACATAACTGTCAGGTTCATGGATTAAGTTTTTATAAAGAATATTAACGCATGAAAATTAATATGCCGGAGTTTATTTTAACAACATAAAGTTTATTATTTTAATTGCAAAATAATCAGGTTTTACCTTCATGCAATTCTATTCAGTTTATTTCTATAGCGCCATTTAACAACACAAAGCCAGGCAGACGAGCTCCGAGCCAGCTCCCATGTCAGAGGATGAAGAGAGCACATCCAGTTAGTCACAGTCAGAGAAACAGGACTACACTGGAAAACAGGCCAAGCTCCAACATCTAGAAACAAAGGTGTTGATGGCAGCAGCACAGCTGATATTTCTCTCCAGGATGGAGTCACAGCCAAACAGGAACAGACCAGATGAAGCTACTATGAGAAAAAGCAGAGAGAGCAGAACGTTAGAGATTGAACTAACAGATTCTGCAGAGTGGGAGAATAGAGATAGAATGAAGCAGAATGATGAAAAAGGGGTCCCTATGTCCTCCAGCAGTCTAAGCCTATAGCAGCAGAACTATAGAGATAGAATGAAGCAGAATGATGAAAAAGGGGGAGAATCAGACCAAAGTTCTGCTGATTGGACCGGGCCTGCTGTGTGTTTGCTGTGAGCCTGCAGCTGCCTGGATGGTTCTTCTTCTTTCAACCGTCTCCTCCTCCTCCGTCTGTCCATCCTGTCCCCCCCTTCATCCATCCTGTCCTCCATCCCTCCTCCCCTCAGCGCCGGCTTCCACCCCGGCGTGATGAAGGACGTCTCGGTCTCCAGCCATAAGAGCATCGAGGTCACCGGTCCTGGAGGGAAGGCCACCATCATCCACGCCCAGTACAACACGCCCATCAGCCTGTACTCCCAGGACGCCATCATGGACACCATCGCTGGCCAATCACAGGCCAAGGGACACGAAGCTGGGTAGGGACCCCCCTCCTGCTGTCCAGCTCTTCCTCCTCCTCCTCTTCCTCTTTCTCTATACCTTTTAAAAGCTGCAGGATGTGACCTCGATGCTTTAAACCTGCTGATCTTCTCCTCTGTGTCTCCCTCTGCTGGACGTAAAATTAATGATCCCAGCTTCTCCATCCTTCTATCAGATCAGATCTTTGAGGATTTCCATGCTGGGTTTGGGTCTGGTTCTGTGTTCCTGGTTCTGGTTGCTTGGTTCTTGCATTAATGGTCTATACTCAGGTTTTACCTTCAACATCAGGACCAATAAGGCGGTTCTGGTTTTGGTTCGGTCCGTTTTGTGTGAGTGTGACTGATGCTGCTGCAGGAGGTGATGTGAAGAAAGTCTTCTGGGTTTTTCTTCCTGATGCTCTGATGATCAAATCGATTCAATTCAATTTCCCATCCAGTTTATTTCCAGCACATTCCATCTCAGGTAACCTTATAGATCCAGATCAATCAGATCATCCAGTCAGATTAAAGGTTGAACGTTTTCTATTGAAGGAAAACCAGCTGATTGCATCCAGTGATTGACTTAGTGAGCTATGGGTTGAACTTACGGATTCTGCAGAGTGGGAGAATAGAGATAGAATGATGAAAGGGGTCCCTATGTCCTCCAGCAGTCTAAGCCTATAGCAGCAGAACTATAGAGAAATTATTATATCTAAAGCAAACAAATTCCGGGACATTACAACTTTTTTCTTTTTAATGCTTGTATTTTTATCTTTAATTGCGTCTTGCCTTAACTCTACTCTATATAAGCTACTGGAACCAGAATTTTCCTGCAGGTGTTATACCAAAGGATAAATACAGTTGAGTCTAAGAGTAAGTTCAGGATAACCTGAGCCCCTCTAACTATAAGCTTTATCAAAAAGGAAAGTTTTAAGCCTAGCCTTAAAGTAGACAGGGCTTAAAGCTAGCATCACTACAACAATTTCACCACTTCATGTAAAATGACCTGGAAAGACGAGCGTCTGTGAGGCATTAAGCAGAACTGAATGTGAACCTGATCCAATCAGCATGATGAAGCTCCAGCTTCCTCCTCATCCTCATCGGCTCCCTGCTGACAGACAGTGAGGGGAAACTGCAGGTTCTCTGATTGGCTGATTGTTTTCTGACACTGGGAGCATCCAGCCTCAGTGGTTCAGCTGTGTGACCCAACATTAATAATGATCATTAGAGTGGGAACAGGTGAGAATAATTGGTTTTAAAGAGACATTAAAACATAGAGAAAGAAAACATGAAAAAGAAAAACTTTATTAATAAACAGAAACTGAAACCAATCAGAGTGGAAGTTATCATTTATAAAACATTTAATTGAGGAAAAAAAGAACAGATACATTTTAGTAGCCCATAGCAACAGCATGAACATCTAGTACACCTAGATCTATGTTTTATGTTTGCTAAATCTGGTTCTGTTGTGGTTCTTGATCGTTTTTCTGTCGATTGTTAGAATTAGTTTGTTTTATAAAGTCTGGTTCTGTTTAGATCTTCTTGCTTCTGGTTTTCTGGTGTCATTAGTTGGTTCTGTGCTGGTTTTGGTTTATTTCTATGGTCTGTTTAGACTCAGATTCTCATTGGTAGCAAACTAGCTGAGGTCCATTTGGTTCTATGTGGTTCTGCTCTGTGTTTCAGTCGCCTGATCCCCTCTGTAGATCTGTTTTAATAACACTTTACATCCATCATACATCCATCCTCCATCCATCCATCCATCATCCATCCATCATCCATCCATCATCCATCCATCCATCATCCATCCATCATCCATCCATCCATCCATCATCCATCCATCCATCCATCATCCATCCATCATCCATCCATCCATCATCCATCCATCATCCATCCATCCATCCATCCATCCATCATCCATCCATCATCCATCCATCCATCCATCATCCATCCATCATCCATCCATCATCCATCCATCCATCCATCCATCCATCCATCATCCATCCATCATCCATCCATCCATCATCCATCCATCATCCATCCATCCATCCATCCATCCATCATCCATCATCCATCCATCATCCATCCATCCATCATCCATCCGTCCATCATCCATCATCCATCCATCATCCATCATCCATCATCCATCATCCATCCATCATCCATCCATCCATCATCCATCCATCCATCATCCATCCATCCATCCATCCATCCATCATCCATCCATCCATCATCCATCCATCATCCATCCATCCATCATCCATCCATCCATCCATCCATCATCCATCCATCCATCATCCATCCATCCATCCATCCATCCATCATCCATCCATCATCCATCCATCCATCATCCATCCGTCCATCATCCATCATCCATCCATCATCCATCCATCATCCATCCATCCATCATCCATCCATCATCCATCCATCATCCATCCGTCCATCATCCATCATCCATCCATCATCCATCATCCATCATCCATCATCCATCCATCATCCATCCATCCATCATCCATCATCCATCCATCATCCATCCATCATCCATCCATCATCCATCCATCCATCATCCATCATCCATCATCCATCCATCATCCATCCATCATCCATCCATCCATCATCCATCCATCATCCATCCATCATCCATCCGTCCATCATCCATCATCCATCCATCATCCATCCATCCATCATCCATCATCCATCATCCATCCATCATCCATCATCCATCATCCATCCATCCATCATCCATCCATCATCCATCCATCCATCCATCATCCATCATCCATCCATCATCCATCCATCATCCATCCATCCATCATCCATCCATCATCCATCCATCTATCCATCATCCATCCATCCATCATCCATCCATCCATCATCCATCCATCATCCATCCATCATCCATCCATCCATCATCCATCCATCATCCATCCATCCATCATCCATCCATCCATCATCCATCCATCCATCCATCCATCCATCATCCATCCATCATCCATCCATCCATCCATCCATCCATCCATCCATCCATCCATCATCCATCCATCATCCATCCATCATCCATCCATCCATCC
This sequence comes from Cyprinodon diabolis, assembly GCA_030533445.1. Taxonomy (NCBI): domain Eukaryota; kingdom Metazoa; phylum Chordata; class Actinopteri; order Cyprinodontiformes; family Cyprinodontidae; genus Cyprinodon; species Cyprinodon diabolis. The sequence goes on along the minus strand of CM060083.1, from coordinate 42,134,098 downwards.
ATCATCCATCCATCATCCATCCATCCATCATCCATCCATCATCCATCCATCATCCATCCATCCATCATCCATCCATCATCCATCCATCATCCATCCATCCATCATCCATCCATCATCCATCCATCATCCATCCATCCATCATCCATCCATCATCCATCCATCCATCCATCCATCCATCATCCATCCATCCATCATCCATCCATCATCCATCCATCCATCATCCATCCGTCCATCATCCATCATCCATCCATCATCCATCATCCATCCATCATCCATCCATCATCCATCCATCCATCATCCATCCATCATCCATCCGTCCATCATCCATCATCCATCCATCATCCATCATCCATCATCCATCCATCATCCATCCATCCATCATCCATCATCCATCCATCATCCATCCATCATCCATCCATCCATCATCCATCCATCATCCATCCATCCATCATCCATCCATCATCCATCATCCATCATCCATCCATCATCCATCCATCCATCATCCATCATCCATCATCCATCCATCATCCATCCATCCATCATCCATCCATCATCCATCATCCATCATCCATCCATCATCCATCCATCATCCATCCATCCATCATCCATCCATCATCCATCCATCTATCCATCATCCATCCATCCATCATCCATCCATCCATCATCCATCCATCATCCATCCATCATCCATCCATCCATCATCCATCCATCATCCATCCATCCATCATCCATCCATCCATCATCCATCCATCCATCCATCCATCCATCATCCATCCATCATCCATCCATCCATCCATCCATCATCCATCCATCATCCATCCATCATCCATCCATCCATCCATCCATCCATCCATCATCCATCCATCATCCATCCATCCATCATCCATCCATCATCCATCCATCATCCATCCATCCATCATCCATCCATCATCCATCCATCATCCATCCATCCATCATCCATCCATCATCCATCCATCCATCCATCCATCCATCCATCCATCCATCATCCATCCATCATCCATCCATCATCCATCCATCCATCCATCCATCCATCCATCATCCATCCATCATCCATCCATCCATCATCCATCCATCATCCATCCATCATCCATCCATCCATCATCCATCCATCCATCATCCATCCATCATCCATCCATCCATCCATCCATCCATCCATCATCCATCCATCCATCATCCATCCATCATCCATCCATCCATCATCCATCCATCATCCATCCATCCATCCATCATCCATCCATCATCCATCCATCATCCATCCATCCATCATCCATCCATCATCCATCCATCCATCCATCCATCATCCATCCATCCATCATCCATCCATCATCCATCCATCATCCATCCATCCATCATCCATCCATCCATCCATTATCCATCCATCCATCATCCATCCATCCATCCATCCATCATCCATCCATCATCCATCCATCCATCATCCATCCATCCATCCATTATCCATCCATCCATCATCCATCCATCATCCATCCATCATCCATCCATCATCCATCCATCCATCATCCATCCATCCATCCATTATCCATCCATCAATCATCCATCATCCATCCATCCATCCATCCATCCATCATCCATCCATCCATCATCCATCATCCATCCATCCATCCATCCATCATCCATCCATCCATCCATCATCCATCCATCCATCCATCCATCCATCATCCATCCATCATCCATCCATCATCCATCCATCCATCCATCATCCATCCATCATCCATCCATCATCCATCCATCATCCATCCATCATCCATCCATCATCCATCCATCCATCCATCCATCATCCATCCATCATCCATCCATCATCCATCCATCCATCATCCATCCATCATCCATCCATCCATCCATCCATCATCCATCCATCATCCATCCATCCATCCATCCATCCATCCATCCATCATCCATCCATCATCCATCCATCCATCCATCCATCCATCATCCATCCATCATCCATCCATCATCCATCCATCCATCATCCATCCATCATCCATCCATCATCCATCCATCCATCCATCCATCATCCATCCATCCATCCATCCATCATCCATCCATCATCCATCCATCATCCATCCATCATCCATCATCCATCCATCATCCATCCATCATCCATCCATCATCCATCATCCATCCATCCATCATCCATCCATCATCCATCCATCATCCATCCATCATCCATCCATCCATCCATCCATCCATCATCCATCCATCATCCATCCATCATCCATCATCCATCATCCATCATCCATCCATCCATCATCCATCCATCATCCATCCATCATCCATCCATCCATCCATCCATCCATCCATCCATCCATCATCCATCCATCATCCATCCATCATCCATCATCCATCATCCATCATCCATCCATCATCCATCCATCCATCATCCATCCATCATCCATCCATCATCCATCATCCATCCATCCATCCATGTTGTTTTGATCGCTGCTGTTGCTTCATTATTTTTCTTCCTTTCTGTTTTATTTTATTTTTATTTAACATAAAGTTTAAAAGCTGCTGTTCAATATTACATTTTTTTCTTTACATTATTCTATTTTAACATCTTTTGACAGAAAAAAACTATAAAACACGAAATAAAACACACACAAAAAGTCAACATTTAACAAAGAGGTAATCATTAGAACAGATTGAACCAAATGTTCACAAAAATGAACCATTAATGGGTTAAAGTAGAGAAAAATTAAGAGATAAACCCTGGATGTTCTGATCCTCCTCCTCCTGACGTTAAATCAGCTCCTAATTAAACTCTGCTCCTCCTCCTGTGATCATATCTTCTGTTCTTGATGTCATCAAAAACTAAATAACGTCAGTTTGTCTTTTACTAAGTTAGAACTATTAGATTCCCGAAGTGTCTCTGTGCTGACCCGGTTTGGTTTTGGGGGCAATCCGGTTCCAGTCCCTTCTCAGGTAAAGACCGGCTGGTGGACTCCGCCTCCCCGGTCTACCAGGCCGTCCAGAACACAGAGAGGGAGCAGGACGTGAACGACTGGGGCCGCCGCAGCACCAGCACCCAGTCCAAGACCTTCCAGATCCTGGCCCACATGACCCACACCGAGTCCTGTAAGTTCCCTCTGGCAGGTTCCTCCTCCTCCGCTAAATCATTATGATATGGCTGTAAGTTGGAAAACTGTGGAAATAACCTGAAAAGAAGAAGAAAAGTCAGTAAATCTTTTATTTCAGCTTTAATCTCCTTGAATCTGAAGGTTCTTTAAAATCCATCGATTCCTGCATTTAAACTGCAGCTTATTCAAGAAACTTTAGGGCTGAACTTTTGTCTGTCTGAGGAGCAGATGTTCATCTTGAGGAGCCCTTGAAGATGAAGGAGATTGTCAGGTCTAAGCACCTAAAATATCGTACATACATACAGGGAAAGAAAGAAGGCACAGAGACAATCAGTTTAGTTTTACTCGCGAGGAGAGTAGGAAGAGACTGCGGAGTTTACAAATCTCCACCCCACTCTGCCGGTCTTCAGCTTTCTCCTCGCTATTTATTAAAGTCGGGGGTGGCGGTCTCTAGTTACACAAGCTGAGGTTCCGCTAAAGGTATAGGAAACAAGAAATACAATTCAATTTGCAGCCTCAGTGAACAGGTCAATTTGCATTTAAATGTCTTGCGGTCAAATGGTCCGAGGACCTCCTGGTTTCGTTAAGCTTGAGCAATACTTCCTGAGAGTTGACCTATACACCTCTCTGGAACAGTAATACACTCACCGGCCACTTTATTAGGTACACCTGTCCAACTGCTCGTTAACACTTAATTTCTAAGCAGCCAATCACATGGCGGCAACTCAGTGCATTTAGGCATGTAGACATGGTCAAGACAATCTCCTGCAGTTCAAAGCGAGCATCAGTATGGGGAAGAAAGGTGATTTGAGTGACTTTGAACGTGGCATGATTGTTGGTGCCAGAAGGGCTGGTCTGAGTATTTCAGAAACTGCTGATCTACTGGGATTTTCACGCACAACCATCTCTAGGGTTTACAGAGAATGGTCCGAAAAAGAAAAAAACATCCAGTGAGCGGCAGTTCTGTGGGCGGAAATGCCTTGTTGATGCCAGAGGTCAGAGGAGAATGGCCAGACTGGTTGGAGCTGATAGAAGGGCAACAGTGACTCAAATAACCACCCGTTACAACCAAGGTGGGCAGAAGAGCATCTCTGAACGCACAGTACGTGGAACTTTGAGGCAGATGGGCTACAGCAGCAGAAGACCACACCGGGTGCCACTCCTTTCAGCTAAGAACAGGAAACTGAGGCTACAATTTGCACAAGCTCATGGAAATTGGACAATAGAAGATTGGAAAAACGTTGCCTGGTCTGATGAGTCTCGATTTCTGCTGCGACATTCGGATGGTAGGGTCAGAATTTGGCGTCTACAACATGAAAGCATGGATCCATCCTGCCTTGTATCAACGGTTCAGGCTGGTGGTGGTGGTGTCATGGAGTGGGGAATATTTTCTTGGCACTCTTTGGGCCCCTTGGTACCAATTGAGCATCGTTGCAACGCCACAGCCTACCTGAGTATTGTTGCTGACCATGTCCATCCCTTTATGACCACAATGTACCCAACTTCTGATGGCTACTTTCAGCAGGATAATGCGCCATGTCATAAAGCTGGAATCATCTCAGACTGGTTTCTTGAACATGACAATGAGTTCACTGTACTCAAATGGCCTCCACAGTCACCAGATCTCAATCCAATAGAGCATCTTTGGGATGTGGTGGAACGGGAGATTCGCATCATGGATGTGCAGCCGACAAATCTGCGGCAACTGTGTGATGCCATCATGTCAATATGGACCAAACCCCCTGAGGAATGCTTCCAGCACCTTGCTGAATCTATGCCACCAAGAATTGAGGCAGTTCTGAAGGCAAAAGGGGGTCCAACCCGTTACTAGCATGGGGTACCTAATAAAGTGGCCGGTGAGTGTATGTCACACATTATGCATCATAAGAAGAAACATTAAGTATCTTATACATAATTATTCCAACAGAGATGAAACTAATGAAGGAACAGCTTCACCTGGACAGCTAGAACAATCTGCATCCAAAACTTCATCCATCAGCAGCTGCTAGAACCTGATGGAGCAAAGAGAATCAAGTCTCCAGCCCTTCATCGATCCTTTATTGAAAGAAGAATAGTTGATGTTCTGCTTTAGTTCTGCAGACGAGCATCCAGCCTGTCAGCAGCCTGGTTCTCTGGTGGTAGGAGGTCAGATCATGGTCTGGGCTTAGATCTTCTCCTCAGCCCTGATGGCAGCTTTAAACAGATGTTCCATAGAAACATCTGCTGCCTTCAGGACCACATCCCCCCCTGTGAACTCCTCCAGGACGAGGAGATGTCTAAGTTAGCAGAAGATGTGTTGGTAGGAAGAATAGGACAGGAAATCATCAGTTTGGTTTCCTCTGTGCCTGAAGATGCTTCCAGATGTTTCTGGTAGACGTTGCAGCCTGGATGCAGGAATATAAGAAATGATGAGAAGAATCTTCTTATTTTAGGACAAACATCAAACTAAACTGATGGTTTTCAAGCTGCTGTCAGTGATCCTTATGTTTGTGTTCCAGCTCTGCAGCATCAGCAGGAGGAGGATGAGGAGGTGATGAGGAGGAGCAGGTAGGCTGTAGAGAACCCACCTCCTCACCTGTGCACACCCCCCTTCCTCTGCACTCCCCCCACCCCCCTGGATCCAGTCACCTCCTCTCCCCTCACTGTCTGATCTGATCCTTCTTCCTCTGCAGAGTTCACATGTTCTGATGAGGAGGTCCTCCACACTAAAACTAACCTACATGTAATGAGGAGTGTTCACCAGCAGGAGGTGCTGTTGAAATAAAAATAGCTCAGATCATATTACAGATTAAACAGAATAACAAATCATTGTTGGAATTTAAATCATTATCTCAACAATAAAATAATAAAAAAAACACCTAATTTATTAAAAACATGTAAAACCGTCTGGAAATAATCCACTAATTGACGGCAGGTTAATCTCAACTGACCCCAAGAAGGAGATAAACCTGAAATAAATGCTAAAGATTCTGTTAAATATCTGAAAATCAGTTTAATTAAATAAATAAATAAATAAATAAATAAATAAATAAAGCTATTTGGTTCCAAGTGGAGCTCTCCCTCTGTGAGGAGTTCCCTCCTCTTGTGTCCAGCAGGGGGTGCTGCTGTCTCACTTTACAGTCAAACTCATCCAAAGTTCCCGTCTGTAAGAAGAACTTTAACCCCTTCAGCCCTGAGGGTCTTAGGAGCTAATTCCACCTGTAATTCCATCTGTGAATTAAAGCAAGTTCAGCTCCCAAACTATAAATTATAAATAAAATTGTTTGTATTTTTATAACATAAAGGCATTGAGGAATATTTTTCAGGTGGAACCACTATTTTAAATGTTACCATGTCTGAATTATAGGTGAATATTTAGCGTCGGCAAATTGTTTCCTAAAATAAACTCTGCAAAACACCATTAAAGCCCTTTGGAAGCTCTGGAGGAACCTTCAGGCTTTATGGATTCTGAAAAATTCATTTTTCTTCTCATTAAATGGAATCTGGTCAAACAAATAGGCTGTTTTCCATTATTGGAAACCTGCATAAGGAAAAGCCTTTGCTCCTAAGATTTAGCCGTTGTTTCATTGAAATTTACCCATAATATCACCAAACTGAAAAGAAAATAATTACAACAGAGCAGCTTATGTAACGCGTAATTTTAAATCTCATTTTATTTGTTAACAAAGCTATAAATTTCTGAAAAAAATCATTTTGAAACATGTTTTAGAAATTTTAAAGCCTAATTTGAACGGCATGTGGATGAAACACCATGTGACTCTGTTTTGATCATTTCTATAAATAGATTAACATCAGAAGGTGTCAGCTGGGCCCTGTACGGGGGTTTAATATTACGTTAAACAATAAACTTTTTAGACCCTTAAACCTTTAAACTTGAATTATAATTTTTTTTTTATTATTATTTCTGTTTCAAATGAGTCTGAATGTCTTGGTGCTGCGAATAGGGAACCTCCTCTGATTGTTTTACAGTCAAAATCAGTGTTCAGGTTTCTAGCATCAGTTACCAAGGCAACAGACCCAGGGGAAGGTCAGCATAGAAGCCATTAGTTCTCTTTTTTAGTGCAGGACTCGGGTCAGGTCCTGGTTCTGGTCCCATTAACCGTGTTTCCTGTTGCTGTGGTTCAGTTTCCTCTGATTTTCTTTTATTATTAGTCGATTCTTGAACTCCTTGTTCGTTCTGTCTCTGAAAGCTCGTTTATTGGTTCTTCATCCTTAAACCACATGATCACACTAACAGCTTTAACACATCAGAGGAATGAATGAATCTCCTGTTTGACTGAAAACTGATTCTTCTGTCTGTGTCCTGAGGAGCTGAACGTTTTTTGCGTCGGTTTAAAATCTTCTAAATTCAGCAAAAACCTTCAGAAACATGTTGGCTGGAAACCAGATGAGTTTTTTCTTCAGCAGCTGCAGAGAATCTGTTGATCCTGTTGTTGGGCAGCAGATGGAGCTGAGGCCCCGCCCCTCCCCACTGATGGATGGAGCTTTCTGTTCTCCCCGCACTTATTTAATCATCCCTCCATTACATCCCATCGATCCCTCTGAACCCCCCCGCCTCTTGTCAGACTCCATTCTCCGCCCGATGCCTCAGCGTGAATCAATAGGACCACAGGTCGAGCTTTTATCCACCAATAAAGAGACTGTGGCTTTGATTATTTTATCCCTTCCTGGAGGAAGCAGCTGGGATTGATTCACAGCTTCCAGATGAAGAGAAACCGAAGAATCTGATCCACTTCCAGCTGAAGACACAAAGTTCAAGAAACGATGAATAAATTATGTTAGAAAAAAATCTAAATTTATCTGCTTCAAAGGCAGAAACATGAAGCCGTCCAACCAGGAAGAAAACAAAGAAACAAAACAAAGCAAACAAATTTATTTAAAAACAATCCAGATTTGATCATTTTGATAGTATTAGTTTACACTAAAAAAGATCTAGAAATAACTAAAAAATTCTTAAATTAAGTGTATTTAACCTTAATTTGAGCAGGTAAATAAGATAGTTTAACAGTGGAATGAGTATTTTTACTCTTAAAATAAAATAATTAGATAATATGTGCTTGAAATAAGACAATGTTATTGTTGTTTTTTAATCTTAAATGTAAATTGTTTTGTTCTATTTGCAAAATCCCATCAATTCCAGAACAAATGCACTTACTTTAAGAAAAAATTCCTTATCTTGATTTCGATATTTTCCAGTCCTCTGTTTGTTTGTTCTGCAGTAAAAACCTAGATTACAACTTTGATTAAAACTATTTCAGTGCGTTTTTCTTTCTATGTTATAGAGATTAGAACTGAGTTTCACTGCAGCCTGGAATCAGATGTTCTCCAGCTTTCTGAAGTTCTTTCAGGTTTTTTGTTTCTGGTACCAGAGCAGCTCTGATTCGAATTTAAATTGTGTAGAAAATAATCCCTCAGACTCTCATTGCTGTTTATATCTGTCTGTCATGAACACTAGATTACTGGTAAAGATTCTCGAGGTCATAGTGATTCCAAAAAAAGTTCAAAATCAATCCTCTGGACTTTGTTTCAAAGTTTGAAGACGTTTCTCTTCCATCCAGGAAGCTTTTTTTTTAACAAAGAATCCAAACGACCGCCATTCCAAAGGGGCGGAACCGTTCGTCCGTTTCAACCAGGCTTTGTTGGGCTGCTGGATAAAACCTGGAACTCAACGCTATTTCTGACATTTTGAATTAAAAAAGCTTCCTGGATGGAAGAGAAATTTGGAAACAAAGTCCAGAGGATTGATTTTAATTTTCTTTCTTTGGAATAATAATAAATTGCATTCCAGCTCTGCTGGGTTTAATGTCGGCCCTGGAGTCCAGTAAACATGAAAGAGGCTAAGATGGAGACGCATTTAATGTCATCCAACATGGAGGAATTTCATCCCTCCTCCTCCCAGCAGATGAATCTCTGACCCTCCTCCTCCTCGTCTGCGCTCCACAATCTAATAAAGTCCCATCAGTGAGTCACACCAGCTGAAATCCCTCCCAGGAATAAACCCTAATTCGATTCAAACACCATCCTGCTGACCTCCTGCAGATGGGAGGTTCTCCAGCTTCTCCGTCCACAGATCTGTTGCTTTAGTGAATATAAAACAAAGACAGGAAACTGAAATGGAGCAGGAGAACTCAGAGGAGGGAGATCAACTGCTTTTCAGATTCCCTCAGTCTGCAGCTTCACCTGCGGTTCCTAGACTCACAGGTGGAAAGGCATAAACTCAGATCATGGCGGAGTGAACCGTAAAATCTCTCTCTTCTATTGGGTTTCGCAATTATGAGACTCACTGCAAAAACGATCTAAATATAAGCAAAAATCTCTGAAATTAGATGAATTAACCCAGGACTTGAGTAGGTCAATACACTGCAAAAAATGTCATTTTTTCTTACAATAATGCATTTTCAAGGAGGTAAAAGAGACATTTAGCCAATGGAAAAAGACAATTTACATTTAAAACAAGAAAAAACAATCGCATTGTCCTATTTCAAGTGCATCTTATCTAATTATCTTATTTTTACTCATTCCTTTGGCAAATCATGTTATTTACTTACTCAAATTAATGGTAAATACACTTAATTTAAGACATTTTTGCTCATTTCTAGATTGTTTCTGCAGTGTGGGATGATTTGCCAATGGAATAAGTGTTTTTAATCTTAATATGATATGATTAAATAATGGTGCCGTGTTTTCTTATTTTAAATGTAAATTGTCTAAATGCACTTATTTTAAGAAAAAAATTACTTGTTTAGATAATAATTTTTTCCAGTGCGGATGCAAGGCCTCGGACTCCCCGTCCCCCCGGGTTCCTATCTAGTCTCTGTGTGTTTTGGTTTTTCTTGGAGGGGCTTTGCAGAAACGTAAATTTCGCCGCTCCAGGCAATGATGGCAAATAAAGAAATCTTGATCAGATCTGAGGATTTCTGCTCTGATCTGTTACTGAAGTTGCTTCCAGTTCGGCTCAGTAGTGAGTCGGGGTAATCCATGTCGTCCTTCGGTGATGATTGTCTCGCCTGCATCGTCGTGTTGTCCTGGAGGGACTGGGCTGCTGTGTCCAGACTGGACTAAACTAGATTAGCAGATTGTTTCTGGATTATTTTGTTTCTTCTAAGCGTCCAATCAGAGAATCTCTCACTAACAGAAAAACAAACAGGATCAATCAGAAAATAATCCGCCGGTTTTATGAAGACATTCGCCTTTTAAAGAAACCGATAAACTGCTGCTAGATGCTGAACTTTTAAACTCTAACTTTTCTGTCTTTTTCCAGCCAGTATGTGATGCCGCCACCCATGCACCAGGCCCCGCCCCCTCAGCACTACCAGCCAGCCCAGCAGCAATACCAACAAATCCCTCAGCAATACCAACAAATCCCTCAGCAGCAGCAGCACCAGCAGCCACCCACACAAGCCCCGCCCACCCAGCAGAGCTCCATTCAGATTCCTGTTGGCTCCGCCCCCCCTAAGGTTGTCAGCACTGCCTGCATCTTCCCCTCCCAGCCAGGTGAGGCCTCACTTTGCCCAGAACCCAACATTAAGCCCCGAGAGCGATCCAGTCTGGAGGCAGTGGAGTTAACAGGCAGACCACTGATGGGAATGTACCTATGGTGGCCACTAGAGGGCAAAGCTTATTGACAGAGATACAGTATCAGACGGTCACCAGAGCAGCTAACAGTCAGCGATGGCTCCTATCAGGGCTGGAGACGTCTAGATCAGGCAGGGCAGCTCATGAGGGAGCTTAAACCACACCGCACTGAGGGTTTGTATGAGGCAGGGTGGTATTCTATTCTATTCAGTTTATTTCTATAGCTCCAATTCACATCATGTCATCTCAGGTCACTTTCCAGTTCACCAGATCATCCAGTCAGATTGATTCAAAGTTTTCTATCTAAGGAAAACCAGCTGATTGCATCGACTCATTGACTCTTCAGCAATCCCTCACACTAAGCATGCTTGTAGCGACAGTGGAGAGGAAAAACTCCCTTTGAACAGGAAGAAACCTCCAGCAGTGGGTTTAGGTTAGCAGTAAAGTAGCAGTTCGGCCTCAGGGCCATTTGTGGTCATTTAAATTAGTTTTGCCCTAAACCATATTTCAGATATGGCTCATATTCAGTTTACCGGTGCAAATTTGGAAGATTCAGTTTAGGCAACTGGACGTAAAGTTTTCAAGATGTTTGGCTTTCCATCCAAGGGGCTTTTTCAGTTCTAACCTTGAGGTTGGGCGGTCTGAGATTAATATACTGTAGGTGGAACTAAGAATTAGAGGGAACTACAGGTGGATTTGATCCCTCCCACTGGATCAGCCATGGAGGTCACCGGGGGGGTTAATGGTCGACAAGTGGAGGAAAAACAGTGGCGTACTAGAAAATGACGGAAGGCTGGCAACTTGACGTCCTCGGTCTCTTTTCTTTTATTGTCTCCAAAAACCAAAGTGCAAAAATTCCACTTTCAGATGCAAGGAGGCAGAACAGGAAAGTTTCCTAGCAGAAGGGGGCCTTGGTTGCAGGTCATTAGGGGGGTCTGATGGGTCGCTAACTCCCTCGTCTTCCTTGGCCAGAATACGGATGTTGTTTACGTCATAGGAGTGTCCTTCAGCCTTCCGGTGTCGGTGGACAAATTCACAAAATAGCCTAAAACTGAGAATCTAAGGTTAGCCTTTCCATGCAGAAATCAGGTGACAATGTTTGATTAAAATATTTGCAAACTAATTTATCATTTTTCATAAAGAACAGCCATATTTTCTTAACTTGACAGTTTGGCATTTGTTTTAAACCATTTGGACATCCTGGTGTTAAAGTTTAGCTTTAGCTAGCATAAAACCGTAGCTCTGTTATTAATGTGTTACTTTATGTAAGGTAGAAATTAATTTTCTTATTGATTGTCTTCCCATTCAGCTCCCAACCAGCCCCCACCTCCAGCCGCCGCCCAAGCCCCGCCTCCTTCATTATCCCCCCAGGGGTCCGCCTCCTCCAACAGGCCTCCATGGGTCACCGACACCAACTTCGCCGATAAGTTTGACCCTGGAAAGACCACCACCACCTCCACCAAGGTTCAGCCGCTTCCACAAGCAGCTCCTCCCCCACCTGCATACATCCCCAACCCCTCACCCGCTGGGCCGCCTGCTCCTAGCCCCGCCCCCATAACACCCAGCCCCGCCCCGTTCCTTCCTGTGGCGAGGGGCGTGGCCCAGAGAGCGGAGAGGTTTGCTGCCAGCAGCCGTACGCCTCTGTGTTCAGCCTGTAACAGCGTCATCAGGTAGCTGCACCCTTCATACCTGACTGAACCATGGCTCTTCATCAGACTGAATGTGTGGATCCTCTTTGTCCCTTAGGGGCCCCTTCCTGGTGGCTCTGGGCCGGTCCTGGCACCCCGAGGAGTTTAACTGTCACTACTGCCACGTCTCTCTGGCTGACGTCAGCTTCGTGGAGGAGCAGAACAACGTCTACTGTGAGAACTGTTACGAGGAGTTCTTCGCTCCCACCTGCGCCCGCTGCAACGCCAAGATCATGGGGGTGAGACAGATGCTACACTGCAAAAAATTTAAATCTAAACAAGTCTTTTTTTTTTAAAGTTTCTTTTTTTTTGATTGAGGAGGAAAGTGAGACAGTTTGCCAATAGAACAAGACGATTTACATTTCATTTAAGAAAACACTTTTGAAGTGAATATTATCTAATTATCTTATTTTAAGACTAAAAATAATAATTTCATTGGCAAACTCATTTCTCATTAACCTTCTCAGATTAAGGGTAAATACACTTAATTTAAGAATTTTTTTCTTATTCTTAGATCGTTTGTCATAAAGGTCACCCTGATGCAGCCTTTCAGCATAACTACAAACAAGTAGTTTGTCGTTATGTTGACTGATTAATGTAATAATTATCTTAATACATCCTGTTTGTTTACGATAAAAAAAATAAGAAAAAATGTTTTTTTTTTTTTTTTTTTTGCGTAGGCAGGTAAGAGATTTTTTTCCTAATGTAATGAGATGATTTCAATTTAAAGTTCATATGTAATTATCCTATTTTGGCAATCATCTTATTTACCTGCTCATTTTAAGAAGATTTTACATTTTAGATCACCTTTTGTTGTTTCATACGAAATAAGTTATATGATTATATGCTAAGTGTATCCATCTCCACACGAGACCCTGATTAGCCACAACAGGGGCCACAACAGGGGCCGGAGCCACTGGAGAACTGATCCTGGCCCCTGTACTTAAAACACAGACAACCTTTACAATTACCTTAAACAAAATCCAGTCACATTAAAACTTCGGCCATATCAAGATACAACCAGGTTTTCATCATCATTATTTTTGTTAAACACAACGGCCCCACCCTGGCCCCCCCAGTAAACTTCCCCTAGAACCGCCTCTGAGTGAACAACAGTGATAAAATGAAGGGGCTGAGGATGGAGCCCTGAGGTCCTCCGTAATCAGAGGCTAATAAATCACATCAGGAGTTTTTCTCTTTTTAAATTCAAAAGAAATATCAATTTAAATGTGTTTCAATTAACCCAGATTTTCTATTTTAAGCTTATTTAGTTTGTAATCTGAAATGACGTCCAGCTGCTGTGTGCCGCAGGAAGTGATGCACGCGCTGCGGCAGACGTGGCACACCACCTGCTTCGTGTGTGCGGCCTGTGGGAAGCCGTTCGGAAACAGCCTGTTCCACATGGAGGATGGAGAACCGTACTGTGAGAAAGGTACATCGGAGCGCTGAGAGCGAAGCTCAACTCTCTGTGGTCAGAAAATTTAGATTTCTCTTATTTCACATATAAATTTATCTTAATTACTCACTATAAAAGTTTTCACTCAGCCTGTTTCACCTGCAAGGCCACAGAATTCTCCTCCGTAGGGGGGTGTCTGTAGACCAGACAGCCTCTCCCAAAAAAAAACTGATTCTTTCTCAGGTTTATTCATAACATGTTACTGTTTAACCAAAGTGTCTGTAATTAGTTTTGACTCTGACTACTTTCCATTATTGTAAGTAAGGAGGAACGAACGCTGCTCAGGCAGAACGGGGCTGATTACACTGGAAAAAACTAAATCTAGACAGAGATGGCAAAAGTACTCACTTTCCGTACTTCAGTAAAAGTACAGATACTTGTGTTAAAAAATACTCTGGTAAAAGTGGAAGTACTGATTAAACTTCTTTACTCAAGTAAAAGTAACAAAGTACAGGCTTGTAAATTTACTTAAAGTATAAAAGTAAAAGTAGAAACCACTTTTTTCATGCCGTTGCCTACATTTTAAATGGATGTCTGCCAATAGGACTAGATCTCCGTTGTGTTCCTTTTCAATCATCTCGTCGTCCATGCTACTATGCTAACGCCACCGCCACCAAGCTGCAATGATTTGCCGCCAATGAATACCGCCGAATCTGTCGATTCATCTTGTAGTGGTGCGTCAAATGCAACGTAGATTCCCATCCAATTAGATTGAATTTGGTATTGATGACGTGAAAAATAATAACGGTAACTCCACTGAAATGATTCAAAACTAAAGTAACGAGACCATTTTTTAAAATGTAAGGAGTAGAAAGTACAGATATTTGTGTAAAAATGTAAGGAGTAGAAGTAAAAAGTTGCAATAAAAATAAGTAGTAAAGTAAAGTAAAAATATCAGAAAAATCTACTTGAGTACAGTAACAAAGTATTTGTACTTCCTTACTTCCCATCTCTGAATCTAGATAAGTCATTTTTTCTTAAAATAAGTGCATTTGTTCTTGGATTAAGGAGGTAAGAGAGACATTTTGCCAAAGAAACAAGATAATTTACACTTAAAAATAGAAAACACAATTGGATTATCTTATTTTAAGTGCATATTATCTAATTATCTTATTTTAAGAGTAAAACACTAATTCCATTGACAAACTATGTCATTTACTTACTTAAATTAAGGATAAATACACTTAATTCTGGAACACTGGAAAAATGATCTAGAAATAAATAAAAAATTCCTTAAATTAAGTGTATTTCCCTTAAATCTGAGTAGGTTAATGAGATAGTTTGCCAATGGAATGAGTATTTTTACTCTTAAAATAATAAAATTAGATAATATGTGCTTGAAATGAGACAAAATAATTGTGTTTTCTTATTTTAATGGTAAATTGTCTTGTTCCATTGGCAAAATGTCTCTTTTACCTCCTTAATCCAAGAACAAATGCACTTATTTTAAGAAAACGTTACTTATCTAGATTTAGATTTTTTCCAGTGCATGCAATGAGGGCCGTATGATGAACTGTTCTCTCCTTACAAAGATATAAAAATAAAGTGCAGACTGAGTGAAATCCATCGATCTCCGTTTATTTAACTGGAGTGAATAGTTGAATATTTTTTCCCCTCTACATCTAGTTAGTCTTTGTTCATATTAATGAACTGCTTTCTGACATAAAGTAGAATAAATACCAGATAATTGAGGTTTTGAACAGTAATTTGGTTGGAGATGTATTCTAAAGCAGATGAGCTGCTCTTCACTGCGTGTCTCATAAACCAGTCACTAATATTTAAATAAAGCCTAAAATTCATTCTCTAAGTCTGAAACCGAATCTTTTGCTCCCTGGTGTCCCTCAGATTACATCGCCCTCTTCAGCACCAAATGTCACGGCTGCGACTTCCCGGTGGAAGCTGGAGATAAGTTCATCGAGGCTCTGGGTCACACCTGGCACGACACCTGCTTCGTGTGCGCGGTAAGAGCCCGCTTCTGGGTGGGAGGGCGGGTCCGGGAACATTTCCGCTCCTCTAACTGCGGCTGTTGCTGCAGGTCTGCCACGTGAACCTGGAGGGTCAGCCCTTCTACTCCAAGAAAGACAAGCCGCTGTGCAAGAAGCACGCCCACGCCATCAACGTGTAGCCGTGCAGCGGACCGCAGCTTCGCTCCAAACTCACCGATTTGGGTTTTATCTGTTTATTCATGATGGTTCTGCTTCCAGACAGGAGCTCCTGCTGTTTCTACGTGTGAGCGCCGTGCTGTTCAGTTCACACGCAGCAATCCCTCCACTTACTGGAAGGGAGATTCACTCTGCACTGAAGGCAACAATATGTTTAAAAAGATTTATTTCTAGTGTCAGTGTGAGTCTGTCATTAAAGTTTGGTGTTTGGGCCGTAAAAGCTCTTTTTAATTAAATATGTAAGAAGAATTTTACTCCAAAAGTTTATTACAGTTTATTATTGAGGATTGTTTTTAAGCAGAGATGCCTGTTTGGTGCTTTTCTTTTACGTCGCATTTATTTCTTTATAATGTTCAACAATGTGAAAAGATCATTTGATCTCAACTGAAAGCTGTTTTATTCATAAAGTGTTTTTGATGAACTTTAATGTTAGAATCTGAACTGAACAGCAGAGCGTCACATCAGGAGGCCTAACTCCAACCGTCTGGCCTTCAGATGAAGCAACTTCTCACTGCAAAAAATCTCAATCTAAGGAAGAAGATTTTTCTTAAAACAAACACATTTCTTCTTAAATAGAGCAGGTAAGTGAGATACTTTGCCAATGGAATACGACAATTTACATTTAAAATAAGAAGAAAAGACTGCTGTCTCTTATTTCAAGTGCATAAAATCTAATTTATCTTATTTTAAGGGTAAAAATGCTAATTCCATCAGCAAATCATCTTATTTTCCTACTCAAATTTAAGGGAAATACACTACTTTAAAGAAATCTTTACTAATTTTCAGAAAGTTTTTGCAGTGTTCTTATGTCTGTCTGCACACTGCAAAAAATCAAAATCTAGATAAGTCATTTTTTCTTAAAATAAGTGCATTTGTTCTTGAATTGAGGAGATAAAAGAGACATCTTGCCAATGGAACAAGACAATTTAGATTTAAAATAAAAAAACAACAACTGCATTGTCTCTATTTCAAGTGCATATTATCTAATTATCTTATTTTAAGAGTAAAAATACTCATTCCATTGGCAAACTATCTCATTTACCTGCTCAAATCAAGGGTAAATACACTTAATTTAAGAAATCTTTATTTATTTCTAGATCATTTTTCCAGTGCAGCGCCTTCATCTTACACTGGAAAAAACTATCTAGAAATAATTACAGTTCTTAAATTAAGTGTATGTACCCTAAATTTGAAGGTTAATGAGCTAGTCTGCCAGTAATTAATATTTTACTCTTAAAATAAGATAATTAGATAATATGCACTTGAAATAAGAAACTGACATTGTTACTATTTTAAATTTAAAGTTTCTTGTTCCATTGGCAACGTGTCTCTTTTATCTCCTCAATTCAAGAACAAATGCACTTATTTTAAGAAAAAATGGCTTCTCTAGATTTCATTTTTTCCAGTGTAAAGGTCAGATGGTCATCAGAAAATAGACTTTTATTCTAAAAAGATCTGCTTGTTTGCAGATTAGAGTCTGAAGTCAGTCACAGGAACAAATGATGCAAACGGACCGACATGCAAAAATAGAAATTACAGAAATATAGAGAATAAAGAGATCAAAACAACCACACTGTAAAAAAATCAGTCATTTTTTCTTAAATTAAGTGCATTTTTTCTTGAATATAGGAGGTTAGTGAGACACTTTGCCAATGGAACAAGAAAATGTCCATTTAAAATAAGAAAAACAATTGCATTGTCTTTTTTAAAGTGCATATTATCTAATTATCTTATTTTAAGAGTAAAAATACTCATTCCATTGGCAGATCATCTTATTAACCTGCTGAAATTAAGGGTAAAAGCACTTAATTTAAGAGAATTTCACTTATTTATAAATTGCTTTTGCAGCTCACGCTGTAAAAACTGATTAGATAACTAAAAATGTATTAAAATTAGGGCATTGGCTCTTAATTTAAGCAGGTAAATAAGATGATCTGTTTGAATTAAGGGAAAATGCACTTATTTTAATAAATTATGGCTACTGTTCATTGTTTATGCAGTGCGGAAAATGCTTGAAAATGGCCACAAACGGGTCAATAACGAATGAATCCTCTGCACACCTGGATCTGCAGGTGAAGCTGCTGCAGAATCTCAGATTAAATCCATGAGGCTGATCTTCCTTCTTTTTTTTACTCATTGGTTGTTGTAACACTGGGAGGTTTATGGAAATATGGATCCTCTCTGGGAATGTTTGGCTTCACAAAGTGTATTTTTGGAGTGTTGATTTTATTAGATTTTCTTTAGTAACTAAACGGTAAACCTTATTATCTGCTGCAGATCAGATGTTTTGGGTTGTTTTAGTTTCTGTTTACACTGCAGAACTTCAGAACGAGGTTCAGTCATTTGCAAGGTTCTGCTGCAGATGGAGCTAAATCTGCTGAGTTTGGTCACATGGTGCACTGGATAAACGATCTAGAAATAAGTAAAATTTCTTAAATTAAGTTTATTTACCCTTAATTTGAGCAGGTAAATGAGATAGTTTGCCAATGGAATTAGTATTTTTACACTTAAAATAAGATAATTAGATATATGCACTTGAAATGAGACACTGCTTTTAAATTTGAATCCGGTATTGGAGACAAAAATCTGCCAATGCAAGTAATTAAATTATATAAATCTGAGTATTTTTTTATTCTAAAGAAAAGGCGTGAGGGTAAAAGTTTCAGAGGAAAAGGAGCCAGAAGGAGCGATTGATGAGGAGGCTGGATGGGAGACAATGATGTTAAATAAAAAGATTCAAAATGCATCTATTTCTGCTGCACCAGTGTCAACATATTCCTGTTACACTGCAAAAACAAGCTAGAAATCAGTAAACGTTTCTTAAATGAAGTGTATTCACCCTTAATTTGACTATATGTGAGTATATTTTACTGAAGATAATTAGATAATATGCACTGGAAACAAGACAATGCGATTGTTTTTCTTATTTTAAATGTAAATCCTCTTCTTCCGCTGGCAAAGTGTCTCACTTTCCTGCTCAATTCAAGAAAAAATGCACATGGGGTTTTCCTTGTTGTGCGAATGTGCCATGTACAGAGGCCTTAGCTCTCGATGTAGGGGATGCCGGTTCGAATCCAGACTCTGGTCCCTTACTGTACCCCCCCCCCCTCTTGTAACTACCTTTCTTGTCAGACTAATGAACAATAATGAGCCACTAATACCACAAAAAACTTTTAAAAAAATGACTTAGTGAGATTTCCATTTTTTTGCCTTGTAATGTATAACATATATATATATATATATATATAAAATAATAATTATTGAACTTTATTGATCTCACACTGGAGAAATTCCCTCTCTGCATTTAACCAGTCCCCTTGGGGAGCAGTGGACTGCCATTGTGTGGCGCCCGGGGAGCAGTGTGGGGTTAAGGGTCTTTGTTCAAGGAGCCAGAGTGGCAGTCTGTGGGAGTGGGACTCAAACTCGGAACCACTGGGATCCAAGCTCAATGCCCTAACCTGGGGGTCAGCAACCCCCGGCTCTTTAGCCCCCCTTAAGGCTCCCTGGAGCTTTTACAAAAATGTATGAAAATCAATTTTTTGTTTGTTTGTTTTAAAATGGTGTTCAAAAATTAATTATATTTAAACAATAATTTGCATCATAGCCATAGAGATCAGTGGTCATAACTAGCAGCTAGCGTTAGCGGCGCGGCGCCAGGCTAACAAAGCTGCAGGTGCCTCTCAGACCATTAATCCCAAAGGGTTGAAGAACTTCTGGATAAATTAGAGGAGCGCATAGATGGATGGATAGTGGATTGCATCTCCAATACTGCTGCTAGTTTGGTTGCTAGGATAGAAAACGGTTCATAGATTCAACAGGTTTTTTCCCCCCCAAAATCCTCAAAATATAAATTACACCAATGAGCGCTGGTGACGGAGGATGTGGGATTTCAATTCCTGCTTGGTTCCTCGTGACTCAATCAGCTCCTCCCAACAGAAACACGTGCACCATAGAAAGATTCCTTTATCGCATTTCTAGAATTTCATCAATGCACATACTCCTTTTCTATAGTAGCTAATACACTCAGACCCCGTGTTGCTATACGAGGCTGATAGAAGACTTTTACATTTTTGCGGATCCAGACATTTTTGTCTTTGAGCAATTTGGGTTGCCGACCGCTGCCCTAACCACTAGGCCACCGTTCCCCAGGCCTCTCAAGTCCATCGGACAGACGCAGAAAAGTGAATCGATGACAAAAATATGGAAAGATATGAAAGACACCATCATCGCCATAAACCAATCCTGACTCACCTAAACTCCTCCTTCCTTTAATGACTTCCATCGGTTTTCAGGATCCGGGGCCCTCAAACGGACGGTTTTATTCTTATCCAACCAGAAAGCTAGCATAGCCCCACTTTTTTCAGCCAACAGCACAACATCATCTGCAATTTAAAGGAGGAAGTCGAAGTTTAAACTTTATAGACCTTTCGATTGTGAGAACCAGGAACGAAAACGCTTTAAACAACATTTTGAGTCAGTTGGAAAATTATTCCCTGTTGTATAAGTTTGGAACAACAAATGTTTGTCTTCTACTATGATGCATGAATAAGATAACCAGAGAGATTGCTTTAAACATTCTGGTAACTTCTTCTGTCTTTAGTTCAGCTGTAATTTTGCTTAATATTCTGATTATTGAACTTAAATGTTACAAAATTACCAGAGAAAAGGTTTTTACTATATAAACTTTCACTGATCTATCCTCATACGAAGCTCTATAGCAGCATCTAGTGGCCACTGAAGCAACTACAGCAACACAGAGCTGTAAAACTGTCATTCAAGTCAGATTTATTGTTTATAAACGTTTTTTTAAGAGCAGATGAAACATGGAGAAGCAGAATTACATCCACTGTGTCTTTACTTATTTTTAGGTAGTGCAATCGTCGATTTACTGTTAAAATATATTTTTGCAGTACCTTATGCAACCACAGGTGTCACCAAAATCAACCTGAACCAGCATTTATCCCAATAACAGGCTGAAACTTCTGCTTAACATCAGTGTACAGGAATAAGTTCATCTTTATTTTAGTTTAAGGAGCCAAAGCATCTGAGGTTTTGCAGTGTGAACAACCTGTCAGATGCACTGAATGTATGATGCATATTTTAAAGACTATCTTATTCACTGAGTGGCTGAATTTAAAGGGTTCGGAGTGAATTGTGCCTTTTTCATTAGCAGCTCTGTGATCTTTTCATGTCTGAACTTCATCTCCACTCAGTCCGACTGGCACATGGTCTGTGTACAGTTTTTACTCTGTATCGTCCTTTTATACGGTTTATTTTTCATAGTGTGAATGTGTGCATGCAGATCAGTTTGTAGCAGCATGTCAGAATTAGTTTAGTGTGACAGAGAGAGAAGCGCTAACCTCACAGTTTACTGTTGTAAGGAGTGTTCACTGTTTGAAGAAAGAAGCTCTGGTATTAATAAAAAGCTGCTTTATCACATGACTCACGGTTGGAAATGTGCAGCATTATTTGCACTGCAGGCTGAATAAAGTGAGCATCACAAACACATTCTTCTCTTTAATTCATTGTTTCAGGATTTAAGTGAACATTTTTCTGTCGTTTTTTCCATCGTGACCTTTTAAAGTTCCTCGTTCAGGTTCCTGTCATCACTTTTCCGTATGTCTGACTAAACTGTTGCAACATCAGCTGCAGACATTAAACTCAAAATCACAATTATTCACAGATGACTGACAATCATTGCAACAGGCCATGTTCTGCAATGACATTTAGCATTTATTTGATTTCAAAATAAAAGCCCCTAAAAACATTTCTGAGCGGCATTGAACACAGAGAGGAAAATATGCAAGATGTCTCACTCTGCTTTTCCCCCCCAAAGAGCCTAACTGATTTACAGGCTTAAATTGGAGGCAAATTAAGCCGGTTTTAAGTTTACTGTATTTTTTAAAATAAAATACTTTTTATCAAGGAACTATACTTGGTGAAATAAACTGGAGAAGTTGTCATGTAGAAAACAAAATACTTTATATGAAGAAGCCTGGCCACCTTTAGAGCCCTGAAAGGTAAAATAAGGATTTTGAATGTTTTGAAGCCAAACTTCTTATTTTGGATTTTATTTTCTTAAATCATGAAAATAACAGTTTTTCTTATCACCACTTTATTAGTTAAAACGTATGTTTTTCAAATGTATTGTAGTGAATTACAGTGAGTATTTTCGGTAGTAAACTGGTTGAATTTTAACTGAATTTGAGGTTTGTTGGTTAAAGTTAGGTAACCTTTCCTCAACCTTACAGTCCTTTATGTGTAGGTTGGATTCCAGCTACCTTTTGCCAAGTGTCAATATGCCCCTGAGCAAGGCAGGTAATCCAAAGGTTTCTTCTATATATGGATATATGAACGTGTTTGCCTGGCACTAGAACTGGGGAGTAATTACTTACATTTACTTAACAATTTGAAAAAAAAAAATGTCTAGGAATAGGTCTACTGTTGCGTACTTTCTACTTTTACGTAATATTCCTGTAAAGTATACTCCTACTTGAGTCAAATCTCTGACTACTCTGTCCTCTGACTAATTTGAACTATTTGAAATTCAGAGTAAACGGTAGATATTAACAGTGGACGTTTGATACCTTATCCTAATATATATACAGCTCTCATTTTACGGATTTGTTTTCTAATTTTTATGTTGGAAAACAAAACTGGTAAAAGTATTTCTGCACAAATTTGTTCTTTTATACTTTGAGTCATTAAAATACCAGAACTTGTCCATAAAATCTGCTTGCCAGAATCATTTATAAACATTAAATCTGATGTCAGTATCCAACAATTACTCAGTACTCGAGTAGCCTTTTTACTGAATACTTTTTCAACTTTTACTTGAGTAAAAAACTCTAATAGTAGTGCTACTCTTACTTGAGTACAACTTTTGGGTGCTCTCTCCACACCTCTGCCTGGCAATGCCAGACCGCATTACGGGGGGCGTAATACAGTCTGGTAAATCCCGCCTCTCGGATCAGGCTGAACCAATCACAGCGCGGGATGTGGGACTTTATGATGCATCACTCAGCTCCTTTTTGTTAGCATTACAGAAAGATGGCGACCGCAAAAAAGCAAAGTTTTAATGATGCCCTAAGTGAGATAGAGTAAACGTTTAGGTCTTTGTAAAAAGGTTGTATTCTGAATTTTACACTTGACAATGAAAGGGCGCATTGCTTGGAGTTTTTGCATTAAAACATTAAATCTGATCTTAGTATCCGACAATTACTCAGTATTGGAGTAGACTTTTTATTGAATACTGTTTCAACTTTTACTTAAAATGTTAAAGTAGAGCTACTCTTACTTGAGTACAAATTTTGGGTACTGTCTACCCACCAATGCCTGGCAGAGTTATTTAGCAGTGTGTTGGTGAAGATTCTCAGTCATCCAGGTCAGAGTCATTCCTAAAAAGTAAAAAAAAAAATCCACTGGACTTTGTTTCCAAGTCTGAAGACGTTTCTCTTCCATCCAGGAAGAGTTTTCAATTCAAAATGTCAATGAAATAGCATGAATTGAAAAAGCTTCCTGGATGGGAAGCAAAACATCATCAGACTTGGAAACGAAGTCCAGTGGATTGTTTTTTTACTTTTTGGGAATCACTTTAGGAGGTCCGTATGATAAATAAGTTTATTCCATTCACTATTTAGTTATAGGCCATTTTTTCCCCAGTCATTTTCATTATTAGTACTAAATTAAAATATGTCACAGTTTATTAAAGAACTACAGCTTGCAAAGAAAAGACAATTAACCCTCTTTTGATAGTTTGTTGTTTAACCAGTGGGACGCATTGTGCTAATTTATATTTTTGATTGTACTTTTGTTTTATTTTGACCAATAAAATGAAGGAAATATTAATATAAATTGTTAACACCTTAGCATTGTATGTTGCAGTTGGCAGAGTTAGCAATTTAGTTTTTGTTTTTTTAATTTACGAGTTTTTTATATATAATTTTTTTTCATTAATATGGCAGAGTTAGCAAGTTTGTGACAAATTGAAAAAAAAAATGTTGTCCATGGCAGATATTACAAAGAGTAATACTTCATGTTGGGCAAAGGATCTCTGTGATATTTACTCGCCTTCACTTGTTCTAAGTAACGTCAAAGTGACTCATCACGTCGGAGATAGGATCTCTGTTAGATTTCTTCTCCTTCTGAGAAGGCTCAGCAGGAGCAGAGTGAGCTGTCGTGTTTTTGTGAGGATCTCTGTGGTGGTTCTTAACAAGCGGAATCAGAGTGAGAGATCACGGAGCTCGAAGGAGCAACGATCCCGAAAATATTTCTGGAAAACCGTTTGGAAATAAACCTTTGAGTCGCTCTCAGTGCTTCCCAGCTGGATCGGGTGATCTGGGTGGTTTAAGAAGATCCTGTCAATCATCGGGGTGTAGATCAAAGGCATCAGGATAAAGGTAAGGGCAGATTTAACCTAATGTAACCCTGAAGTTGTCTCCATACCTGTGGCTACGAATGGAGACTTTTCAGCTCTGTCTATCTGCTGGAGCGCCCGCTGCCTGTGGCTGTAAAATATCCCAGATTTAAAGTAACCGATCCAAACCAATCACTAAGTGATCGATTAATTACAGATTAAAGTTGGAGTGAGTTTAAAAATGTTTTTCAGTCGTTGGGTGGATCTAGAAGCGGTTCTAAAGAAAGGAGAGTCAGGGGAACAGATTGGGACTCGGAGTTGCCGCCAGCAGATAGACGGATCCTGCCGTCGTGGAAAAAGTTTTTTTTTTCAGCGGAGCTTGTTTTCGATCTGCTATTGTGTCAAAAATATGTCAAAAAATCCATAAAATTCATTAAAAACATTTTATTTAATTGATTTAACTCCGAGGAGGATTTTCTGGATGATTTTAGTCGAACTTTGTAAAGTTTGTTTACCGCTAATTAGCTGCATTCCTGCCAGTTAGCTCAGCGGCTAACTCCGCTGGGAAAGCTTTGGGAAAAATCAGGATTTTCCCAGTTTTTACTCCTGGTTGGTGTTGGAGCTGAAGGGTCGGAGGAAAGTCTTGTTCAGGGAGAATTATTCCCTGTTTTTTGTGTTTTTCTAACCGGCTCCACCAGGCGGGTCTGGTTTCCATTCAGCGTGTAATTCCTGGAGCCGCTTGGTTCTTCATAATGAGCATCTAATCAGGGTCCAAACTCTGAAGTTTTCACCAGATCAAACCCTCAGGTCTCGGTTCTACAGCATACCACCCGGTTCTCGGAGGTTCGGACCCAGATTTGTCCTTTTTTGGGCTTGTTGAGGCCCAGATCTGCACCTCAGTAGGAATCAAAGTTCTTCTGCTTTGAGTCTCTGGGGATTTTTTTCTCTCTGTCTGGTTTTAGTTTGAAATTAATCCCATTTTGATATAAAAACTCTCCGGAACCGAAAAACCAAACATGTTCGGGTTAAACTGGGTCCAGAACCGCCTGCAGTAACTTCTGGTTCTGGTCCCTCCTGGAAGCTGATTCCTTCCCCCCTAAATATTTGGACTGAGCTGCAGATGTCTGATGATCCAAGCCCAGATCTCTGACCCGGTCCGGTTCTGGTCTGGGAATAACTGGTAGGATGTTGGATTGATTCTGGAACCCTGAAAGCTGGATGGATGTCCTCCTGGTTCTTCATCAGTAATAACCAGGACCCTCGGTTCCTCCAGAACCCAGAGGAACCCATCAGAACTTCTTTATCTCCACCGTTAGCGAGCCGATGGCGTTCCTGGTCACATGTTGGTTTTGACCTACTGGATCCGCTCTGTTTGAACCTGGAGACCATTGACCAGCAGCAAACTGTCTGACCTGAAGTTCTGACCCGGTTCTGACCGTTCTTTGGTTTTCTCCTCCATCAGTCTGGTTTTTCCTGACCCGGTCAGAACCCGCTCCATCCTAACCAGACCCAACAGACGAGATCAGGGTCATGGTTCTGAGTCCTGATCCCATCGACTCGGCCTTCTAGCCTCCCCTCAGCCCTCATCACCACACGTCCTCCTCTGTGCTTCTGCTTTCTGAGGTTTTAATCGTTTAGTTGAATCCCTCAGAGTTTCCAGGGAAACGTCGGCTCGGTGCTGGATCTCCAGCTGTCAGATGTTCTGATGAAACATCAGCTGGGTTGAACCAGAAGGCAGAGTTCTGACCCGACGATACTGTCCTCTGCATCCAAGATGGCCGCCGCTCCCATGATCAGAACAAAGCTTTCCTCTCGGTTGTTTCTAAGATGTTTGGACTCTGTGTCTCAGAACCAGGTCTGTGTGGGGCGGTCTGGTTCTGATTGGGTCAGCAATGAACAGCGGACCTGTTGGCTTTAAGGTCTCAGCACTGGTTAATCTGACTGGATAATCTGTTGGATTATCTGTGAAACAAACAGAATAGACCTGGATTGAACTCTGACCCCCAGCCCCCCCCCCTCGGTGGGACACCATTAGTGCTGCAGAGGAACCAGAGCTGGTCTGCGTCCAGCTGAGGCTGCAGCCGGACCCTTCTGACCCGGTCCGGCTCCTCTGCAGGGCGGTTCTGTTCTGGGGCGGCTGAAGGTGGGCCTCTGATTAGGGGGCGGGTCCTGGGGGGTTCTGGAGGCGCTCAGTCCGTTTCTTCTCAGAACCTGAGCCCAGATGTGTGAAGGTCTCTCTGCTGTTTCCATTCTCCTCTCTGCTCGGCTCAGTTTGCTCCTCCTGGGATCCTCCTCCCCCCTCCTCCTCCCCCCCTCCCCCCTCAGAGCGTCTCTCCAGCCTGCAATCCAGGATCGGGTTTCTCAGGGAGTCTCTGAGGTTCTGTGGTTCTGTGGAGGAGGGAAGCGGATCATGTTTCAGTCTCTCCTCTGTCTGCCTCCCCCTCCTCCTCCCCCTCCTCCCCCATGGACCTGGAGACAGAGTGGCTGAGCCGAGGAGGAAAACATGCAATCCAGCCTCCTCCTTCTCCTCCTCCTCCTGCTGCTGATAAATAAAGGCAGCCGGGCTCTCAGAATCCGGTTCTTCAGATGAAGAGTCCAGTAACCCAATCTGGGGGTTCTGGTTCTGTTCACTGGGTTTTATCTGAGGTGTCCTTTTAACGGATCTCAGTCCAGAACCGTTAGAACTGTTTCCTCCTGCTGCTGCAGGATGGTTCTGGTTAGTCCATTACTCCATAGCATGTTTAACTACACTGGTTCTGGTGGACCTCTGTATCGGATCAGCATTCAGAGAGCTGAGTTCTTCTCATCTGGACCGTTTGTTCTACAGAACCTGGTTCTGTTCTGTTAAAGAAGGCAGTTTTATCTGAGTGAGAAAGGTTCTGGTTCCAGATGAGCCTCCCCCCCGCCTGCTGTGTCCTCCTCCAGCCCGGTATCGGTTGAAGGTCGACCCGGTGTCTCCATGGCTCCAGTGTGTCTTGGGTCGGTATCGATCTCTGCTGGAAATACGCCCAGCCCCTCCCCTACCTGCTCACAGCGGCTGCAGCGGTTCTGATCCGCTCTGTGGGCAGATAAAGGCTGTGAGGAGCGGTCAGAACCTCAGAAGGAGTTCTGGATGTATAACGGACCGGGTTCTGGTCTGGTTGTTGGATCTGAACAACTGCTGCAGAGTGTGGCGTTCAAAGCTCAGATTGTTGTGAAATGGCAGCTGGTGTTTCAGAGAGCGTTCGCTAACAGCAGCTGCTGGTGTCAGAGTGTTGCTCAGAACGCAGCTCAGAACCTGGGCCTGCAGAACCTGGGCCCGTAGAACCTAACCCTGCAGAACCTGGGCCTGCAGAACATGGATTCACAGAACCTCAGGCTGCAGAACCTGGGCCTGTAGAACCTAACCCTGCAGAACCTGGACTCACAGAACCTCAGGCTGCAGAACCTGGCCCTGCAGAACATGGACTCACAGAACCTAACCCTGCAGAACATGGACTCACAGAACCTCAGGCTGCAGAACCTGGCCCTGCAGAACCTGGCCCTGCAGAACATGGACTCACAGAACCTAACCCTGCAGAACATGGACTCACAGAACCTCAGGTTGCAGAACCTGGCCCTGCAGAACCTGGCCCTGCAGAACATGGACTCACAGAACCTAACCCTGCAGAACATGGACTCACAGAACCTAACCCTGCAGAACATGGACTCACAGAACCTCAGGCTGCAGAACCTGGCCCTGCAGAACCTGGCCCTGCAGAACCTGGGCCTGTAGAACCTGGGCCTGTAGAACCTAACCCTGCAGAATCTGGACACACAGATCCTCAGGCTGCAGAACCTGGGCCTGTAGAACCTAACCCTGCAGAATCTGGACACACAGATCCTCAGGCTGCAGAACCTGGGCCTGCAGAACCTAACCCTGCAGAATCTGGACACACAGATCCTCAGGCTGCAGAACCTGGGCCTGCAGAACCTAATCCTGCAGAACCTGGCCCTGCAGAACCTGGGCCTGTAGAACCTAACCCTGCAGAATCTGGACACACAGATCCTCAGGCTGCAGAACCTGGGCCTGTAGAACCTAACCCTGCAGAACCTGGACTCACAGAACCTCAGGCTGCAGAACCTGGGCCTGTAGAACCTAACCCTGCAGAATCTGGACACACAGATCCTCAGGCTGCAGAACCTGGGCCTGCAGAACCTAACCCTGCAGAATCTGGACACACAGATCCTCAGGCTGCAGAACCTGGGCCTGCAGAACCTAATCCTGCAGAACCTGGCCCTGCAGAACCTGGGCCTGTAGAACCTAACCCTGCAGAATCTGGACACACAGATCCTCAGGCTGCAGAACCTGGGCCTGCAGAACCTAATCCTGCAGAACCTGGCCCTGCAGAACCTGGGCCTGCAGATCCTAACCATGCAGAACCTGGACTCACAGATCCTCAGGCTGCAGAACCTGGGCCTGTAGAACCTAACCCTGCAGAACCTGGACTCACAGAACCTAACCCTGCAGAACCTGGACTCACAGAACCTAACCCTGCAGAACCTGGACTCACAGAACCTCAGGCTGCAGAACCTGGCCCTGCACAACCTGGCCCTGCACAACCTGGCCCTGCAGAACCTGGGCCTGCAGAACCTGGACTCATAGATCCTCAGGCTGCAGAACCTGGGCCTGCAGAACCTGGCCCTGCAGAACGTGGGCCTGCAGAACCTGGACTCACAGATCCTCAGGCTGCAGAACCTGGGCCTGCAGAACCTAACCCTGCAGAACCTGGGCCTGTAGATCCTAACCATGCAGAACCTGGACTCACAGAACCTGGGTCTGCAGAACCTCTGTAGGTTTGATTTGTGTTTGATGTTCTCCAAAGATCAGGATGAAGATGCAGTTTGAAGCTGGTTCTGAGGGTCCCTAAGCTCCTCCCTGTGGGTCGGGTTTCTCCAGGTCCAGACACGCTTCCAGCGCCGGCTGCTCCTGCAGCTCTGCTCCTTCTCCCACTCTATTCTTCTCCTTCTTCTGCTGCTGCTGCGTTCAGCTTCAGAGGGCCCACACTGTGCTGCCACTTCCTGCCTCTGGGTTCTGGTAGCAGGCCGTCTGCGTGCTGCTTTATAAGGCTGTAAATCCCTGGATGTTTCCTGGAAAGCCAGTATTCCTGTTGGGATAAAAACAGCAGCAGTGAGTCACTGCAGCCTGTGGAAGGTTCGGTGCCACACCTCTGCTGGAACCCGTTTACCACGGGGGTGGACTGGTATGTGGCGGCTAGTTTTCCCCCTTCAGTCCTCTGCTCTGAACCAGGCGGACATTTTGGTGGGTTCCTGGTGTTTGTATCTTTAGCTCCGCCTCCTTCAGACCGGCTCAGCTGCACTTCATCAGCTGCATTCCTCTGCTCCAGCTCAGGGACTGGTTCCACCGCTTTCCAGTTGAGGAATCCAGCCTCAGAGCTGCAGGTAAGATGTCTGCAGCTGCAGACAGGAAGCAGCTGGATCCTGGACCTTCATCGGTGCTGAGGATCCTCCTCTGACCTGTCGGCTCTGAAAGGCCTCAGGATGAGCAGCCTAATTGGTTAATCATCCTGATGGTGTCATATTTCCCCCACCAGGAAGATTAAACGTGTTTATTAATGTTCATAAACGGTAAACAAAGGCGTGGATTCTCCTGTTCCATCAGTGATGACGAGGGTCAGTCAGAGGTCACGGCTGTCATTTAAATATGCCATCAGACGGCTCGTCTGATTGGCTCCCAGCTACCTGCCCTGGACCTTATCTCGCCGCTCTAACAGGAAGCAGTCGGCATCAGACTCGCCGCCGCCTCCATTTAAAAACATAAAAACCAGAAACCTTTCTCCATCTGAACCTTCTGTCCAGAGATCTTCTGCTTCTGAGCGGCTAACGGCTAACGGCTAAAAGGTTTATATCAGGCAGCTGATGATGATGTCACAGGGAAATGCTGTGCAACATGACGCATTATGTTTGAAATAGTGATTGTGAAATGAAACCTCATGATTGGTTGAACCGTTTTGGTCAAATTGCTTCAACGATCCCCACAGTTCATGAAGCTTCATGTGAACATATCACCACCTACTGGTGGAGTGCAGAACTACAGTTAGTGATATAATTGGGATTTTTTTTGCAGTTGTTTTTTTTTTTTTTTGTTTTTTCCTATTTAAGTTGCTTTGAAATTATTAATGATTGGTGTGTGTAATACAATTTCTTAGAGGAGAAAATTAATTTAAGATACAGTTTTTCTGCCATTTTAGTGAAATAAGCTCAAGCAAACAGTGAAAGTGTACAAATTGGGCAACGATGAGCAAAATAAAAGGTTTTAGTCATTTTTATTCAAACATTATAGTTTTTTCACAGTTTTGGTTTTAATCGGGTTGGAAGTTTTGTGTTCAACTAATCTTTTGGTTAAACCAGCCAATCTAATTTGGCAGAGATTTCACCCAATCTTTATTTTTACTAGGCTTTTGATGAGTTGGAAAAAATAGTTTTTAGCCGTTTTAAAGGGAGAAAATCAACCTCAAACTGTCATCTGTGCAGTCAGGTCATCAGGATTATGATCCTACTAAAGCAGAGAAATCCCTGCAGTCAGCCAGGCAGACGAGCTCCGAGCCAGCTCCCATGTCAGAGGATGAAGAGAGCACATCCAGTTAGTCACAGTCAGAGAAACAGGACTACACTGGAAAACAGGCCAAGCTCCAACATCTAGAAACAAAGGTGTTGATGGCAGCAGCACAGCTGATATTTCTCTCCAGGATGGAGTCACAGCCAAACAGGAACAGACCAGATGAAGCTACTATGAGAAAAAGCAGAGAGAGCAGAATGTTAGAGATTGAACTAATAGATTCTGCAGAGTGGGAGAATAGAGATAGAATGAAGCAGAATGATGAAAAAGAGGTCCCTATGTCCTCCAGCAGTCTAAGCCTATAGCAGCAGAACTATAGAGATAGATCAGGATAACCTGAGCCACTCTAACTATAAGCTTTATCAAAAAGGAAAGTTTTAAGCCTAGCCTTAAAAGTAGACAGGGTGTCTGCCTCACGGACTAAAACTGGTAGTTGGTTCCACAGGAGAGGAGCCTGATAACTAAAGATTAAAATTAAATACTGAATATAATTTTCAGATTTTAGTTAAACTGTTTCTTTCCAGTTTAGTAGGAGAACATTTTAATGAACTAATAATGATCAGAGCTCCCTTCTGCATTTATAATTAGTTTTTAATCCTCTGTTGGCTCAAGACAAGCTTTGCAAGCTGTGATCTCTGCGTTTGTCCTGAACGCACCTTTAGAGGTTCTGGTTTCTCCAGGAGAAGCTCTGAGGTTCTGACAGCTGCTGTTAGTCTGAGGATGATCACTGTAACGTTTCCATGACGCTAACCTCACTGTTTGTTTTCCAGACCAGCGGCTCAGAGACTACATTTCCCATGGAGCCTTGCACTCTGCTGCTCTCTGCTGTTCCATGGAGCCTCCAGTCAGGTATGAAAACACGCCCTGTTCCCTGATTAACCCCCCCATTGCTGTGTGAGGAGGTTAACCTTTGACCCCTGAGCCCTGCAGGCTCTGATTGGA
Source organism: Cyprinodon diabolis (assembly GCA_030533445.1). Taxonomy (NCBI): domain Eukaryota; kingdom Metazoa; phylum Chordata; class Actinopteri; order Cyprinodontiformes; family Cyprinodontidae; genus Cyprinodon; species Cyprinodon diabolis. The sequence continues at coordinate 42,102,205 of CM060083.1, read as the reverse complement.
GGATGAGAGCTGTCATTTGGTTTGATTAATGTCTGCAGTGGAGAACAGGAAGAGCTGTGATTGGAGGCGGCCTGAGGGCCTGGAGGCTCTGAAGCTGCTCTGACTGCAGCAGTGACGGTTCGAGCCGGTTTCTAAACTGCAACTAACGATTATTTAGCTAATTAGTTAATCTGTCGATTATATATGTTCGATTAACTCTTTATAGGGCGCTCAGTGAAATACTTTGAAAATCTAAATTTCCAGCCAATAGTGTTACTGGAGTCCAGGATAAGACCTTATTACCTTTGGAACATTCAAAACATTTGGATATTTTGATGGAAAAATGTATTTCAAACGCAGACTTAACCGAATATATTAAGAAAAATGACAAAAGTGCTTCTAGAAGAAATTCATGAAAAACACTCTGAGAGAAAAAACACATTTTATTGGTCCGACATAACCTTAGAGGCATCAATGCTGATACTAGCTCTTAACATTTAACAACGACGATTATTAACTTTTTAACTTTATTATTTAATTTTTAAATGAGCTTTTTACCTTTTAATTGACTTCTTCAAAAAAATTTCCAGCTTAATTTCCAGTAGGTAATCTATCATTCAAGGGCTCATCTTATTGGTCAAATGCTAAAATAAGATGTAGAGCCATGTAGGAGGATCTATGCTGAATGGCTGGATATAGATCTTGTTCTTCCAGACCTCATTGAGGGACGGGGGGATGTCACTAACCGATCCGTCCTGCGCATCCAGATTTACATCTGGGTTTATTTTCTTAAAAAGACATAAATAACATTTTTCCCTCCCTAGAAACGGAAAAGCCTGGTTTTCGTCCTGCAGCAGTGTGTCGCAGTGAGCTTGACGCAGACATTTTTAAATTAATGCTCAATTTTGAGCGCGGTCTGCGCTATAAGCTGTGGGTCTAGATACGGCCGAGGCAATGAGGAAGTGGGGACGAGTTTAGTCCGACGACGGAGGGACATGAAGGCGAAAAAAGAGCGGAGATCCAAGTGGATAAAGGGTCCCGGCGTTTTCGCGCACCTCGATCTTCTAGCGGGTCAAACTTCACGAGTTGTTTTCCGTAATTTCGGTCATAAAAACAAAACAAGTCGGCTTCCTGTCTGCGGTCAGCTACAATTTGTGATAGGTGCAGCGGAGGGGGCGGGACGTCTATTTGTTCACTGCGACACCTATGCACACAACCTACTTTCGAAGTATAAATCAGCCTTAAACGTACTAAACTATAACGTGTTAAAGGTTAATAATGTATTTCCTGAGAAAATAAGTTCCTTAAAATCCTGTTTTATCCTCTGTTCCTGATCTGGACAGGAAATGGGATGCTACGCTACTTCCAGGAGCTAACTTTATCAGCTTTGATTTAAACATAAATCTAGTCTTTTTGAGTTTAATGTTTTCCTTTCATTTTAACATTATGCTATATAGTCCGTAATCTAAAGAAAGAAACAACTAAATGCAGATAAACACGGTTTAATCAGATTTACTGTTCTGATGGTGAACCATGATGATGTCAGAGAAGCTGTTTAACGGAGAAAATGGAAAAAGCTGCAAAATGTCTCAGAAAAATCATAAAACATGTTTTAAAGATGAGTTTTGGCTTTATTTAGGTAGTTAAGGATAGAAATAAGTTATTCTAGTTCCATACTGATATTATTTATGGAAACCTGGATATATCGCCATGGCAGGACGGATCAGTGGAGGGGCGGGTATGCAAGGATCAAAATTGGTAAATTGCCGTATAAAGCGTTAATAATCGGACAGAAAAATTTCCCTTAAGAGTTTTTACAGAATTTAAACGATGGGAAACTAAAACTTTCCACTTAAGTGCTTTTGATATCAGCATATCGTCAGATTAAATGACTTTTTTTTATCTTAGATGCAAAATGTTTGGATGTATTTTTGTATAATTTCTGCTTAAAGTGGGTCTCTATTCTCCAGTTAACAATGAATTGATTACTCAAATCAAATTTATTTGTATAGCCCTTTACAATAGCCAAATGGTACCCAAAGTGCTTTACAACAAAGCCATAAAACAATACATAACACATAAAATCATACAATTAAAAGTGCTGTAGTGGTGCAGCTGCAGGACATTAAAAGCCTTCCAGAGGTGCATAGAAAGGAGCACACAGAAAGAGGACATCTAAGAGAGAGTATTATAGTCAGAATTAAAAGCTAAATTAAAAAAGTGGGTTTTAAGCTTTTTTTTAAAAGGCTGAGGTCAGTAGTGGTGCGGATGTCAGGGGGTAGTTTGTTCCACAGTCTGGGAGCAGCGACGGCAAAAGAACCATCGCCCCACTGTTTGAGTCTTGACTTAGGGACCTCTAGCAGAAGCTGACACGAGGAGCGGAAAGCTCTGCCACAATGGCGGAAAGTTAAAATCTCAGACAAGTAAGAGGGCGCCAAGCCATGGATGGAGTTAAAAACGAACAGCAGAAGTTTAAAATCGATTCTAAAACGGACTGGAAGCCAGTGGAGTGACGACAGCACAGGAGTAATGTGTTCACGTCTGGACGTGTTAGTTAAAAATCGGGCGGCAGCGTTCTGCACCAGTTGGAGACGAGAAATTGTTGACTGACTGAGGCCAACGTAAAGGGCATTGCAGTAATCCAGCCTTGAACTAATGAAAGCATGGATCTCCTTCTCAAGATCCTGCCGACTGAGAAAGGACGCGACTTTGGCCAAAAGACGGAGCTGGAAAAGCTTGAGCTGACAACGGAGCTAATCTGTTTGTCAAATTTGAGCCCATTATCAAATGTTACCCGAGATTTTTGACATGACATTTAAAAAGGGGGGCTAGATTACTGGAGTTTGTGGCGAGAACATTTGAAATTGATGGAGAACCAAACAAAATGCATTTGGTTTTGCTGTGACAGCCACTGCTTTATATCTGTGATGCAGTCCAGTAGCTTAGTGAATGCAGTGTTTTCGTTTGGTTGCAAGGGCAAATATATCTGCAAGTCGTCGGCATATAAATGAAAAGACAGGTTATGTTTTTTTATAATTGATCCCAGAGGTAGCATATTTAAAGAAAACAAAATAGGGCCGAGAATAGATCCCTGTGGCACCCCACAGGGCAGCGATGTGTTTGAGGAGCAGTGGTCACCAATCACCGCAGAGAAACTCCTGTTCGCTAGGTATGACCTAAACCACTGGAGAGCGGCGCCACAGATGCCGATGTGCTCTAGGCGAGATACAGGGACTGCATGGTGGACTGTATCAAAGGCTGCTGAGAGGTCCAGCAGTACCAGCACAGCAGGATTCCCAGCGTCCACAGACAGGGCAATATCGTTGTGCACCTTTAACAGTGCTGACTCGGCGCTATGTCGGGGTCTAAAACCAGACTGAAATTTCTCAAACACAGAATTGATCTCCAGAAATGTCTGTAATGGAATAAAAACAACTTTTTCTAAAACCTTAGAAAGAAAAGGCAAGTGGGAAACAGGTCTAAAATTGTACAGAGGGTCAAGATGCGGTGTTTTTATGAGGGGCTGAACCATAGCAAGTTTGAAGGCAGCTGGATCCGACCCTGAGATAAGACAAGCAGACTCGGCCCAACAGAGCTCAGAACCTCCTTAGAAAACTTGGCTGGAATAAAATCTAAGGGACAGTTTGTGGGTTTCATGCCACTAACCACCTTAGTAAATGACTAATTAGTTAACGATTATTATTGTCTCAGTCCTGGTTTATCTGATGATGTAACTGAAGGTCTCTGGTTTGATTCTGACCACCATCGTTCGCCTGCTGCTGGCTCCGCCCTCTATGCAGACGATCTCGTCCTGCCGCCGTTTCACGGTCCAGGTTATTCACGATTGATAACTTCACAATCAGAACCCACATCCAGCTGCATCGCTGTGATTTCTGTCATTTTTTCTGCTGCTTCTTCCTCGTCTGGTAAACAGGGAGCAGCTGGAGGTCAGGGCACAGTGGGCGGCTATTTTAGAGGCAGCTGCTGTTATTTTGATGTTTGTTTCCTGTTCGGTGGGGCATTCGGAGGCTGCTGGGTGTTTATCCTCTCAGTGGTGCGTTCAGGGACTGTGGGCCAGCTGTGTGTGTTTTTCCTGCTGGTGGAGACGCTGACAGACAGACGGCCGCCTTTGTTTGCAGCTCGCCTGACTGTCAGGACTCTGGCGGCCCTTCAAACAGAGCCGTCCGGTCTTCAGCTTTAATCGATGCCATATGTCCCCAGAACCCGGCGGCCCCGATGGGCCCCGCTCACGTTACAGCTGCGCTGCTCCGGGCTCTGATTGGGTTGTGGTTCCTGGAGGCCTCTTCTTAAATCTTAGCCTACAGTTCAAAGAGGCCGAAGCATTTTCAACAAACCCTTCGTCTTCTATCATCATCATCATCCTTCCTGTTCTGGATCCAGGTCCACCTCCCGGTCCGGCTCCTTCCTGGGATCCTGGGATCCCCTAAATGTTTGGGTTCGGTCCGTTTATCTTTCCTCCTCGGTTCGTCCTTTTGGGCCGCGGTTCTCCGCACCATCAGGACCGCCTACGAAGCTGCTGGGTCCATATTGGTTCCTGTGGTCTGGCGGCCGTTTCCACGGAGACATGGTGGATGAAACCACTCGGGGTCCAGTCTCAGACCGGGCCGGACCACACACTGACACAGACACAGTCTGTCTGCTGCTGGCTGGAGCTTTACTGCTGCGGCTGCAGCTTCCTGGACCGGAACCAGTGCAGAACCCTCTGGTTCTGAGGGGAGGGAGCTCCTCCTGGGAGGGAGCTCCTCCTGGGAGGGAGCTCCTCTGGGGAGGGAGCTCTTCCTGGGAGGGAGCTCCTCCTGGGAGGGAGCTCTTCCTGGGAGGGAGCTCCTCCTGGGAGGGAGCTCTTCCTGGGAGGGAGCTCCTCCTGGGAGGGAGCTCCTCTGGGGAGGGAGCTCCTCTGGGGAGGGAGCTCCTCCTGGGAGCGTTTTCTGTTCATCCACAAAGAAACCAGCGAGCTCTCTGGCTGCTTTCCTCCTTCGTTTGCTTTATTGTTCGTCTTTCTAGCTGCTGCTGAAACCAAGGCTGGTTCTAATTCTGCTAAACTGGCGTTTTTCCTTCAGACTCGGTTCCGCTAACAGAACCCAGCCCCTCAGACGCATTCAGCTGGAGAGGTTCCCTTTAGCTGCATCAGTGTTTCCATTATCATCAGTTGATGACATCACAGGGCTGTGAGGCGGAGGAAGTCCGTCCTCCTATGATCCTCTGAGGACTTTATCTTGACTGCACCGCTATCGCTAACGACAGACATAAATATTCAATCAATATTGTCATTGTAAATCCATTTATCGTCCCGCAGTGGGGAAATTTACTCTCTGCATTTAACCCCACATTTTTTGGGGAGCAGTGCCACTGCAGGGTGCTTTGGGAGCAGTTAAGGGTTTTTGCTGAGGGACCCAGAGTGGCAGAGTGTGTGGGAATTGAACCCAAAACCTACAGGTCCCTTATAATGCCCTAACCATTAGGCCGCCGCTCCCCATTTAGCCTAAACCTCCCTCCCTCCCTCTAATTGCTGTGTTCATCATCGCAAACTAAATGTATAAAATACTCCGTATCATCCAAGTATGCCTCACCATCATCCTCTGACTGCTTCCTGTCTTCTGGTCCTGAGCTGTCAATCATTTCTATATGACTAATAACTTAAGTTGATCAAAGCATATTTCATTTGAAAACATAATTGTTTTTTTTTAAATTGTTATTTTTATAACTACAATGTGATGGTTAACGGGAGGTCATCTGCTGACGGATAAAACGATCGGACCATCGGCACCCTGACGCCGTGTCTGACTCGGACCTGAGACTGATGGAGGACACGGTGCTTTTCTGCAGCGGATATAAAGAGAAGATGTCTGGTTTGATAAACCATCAGTGGAGACGAGTCACGCGTCTCTGAGTGACACCTGTGGAGGACAGACGGTTCTGCAGTAGGAGGTAACTGGAAGAGAGGAGGCTCATCTGGATGTTATGGAGGCTTTGATCTGCTGCATCCCAGATTGGACTGAATGACGGCGACATCCATCAGCTGTTTGCCAACTAAAACCACCTGTAGAGGCGGCGTGCCATAAAACTTGGTCGTTTATACTTCTACAGTCTCCTCATTTCTCGATGCTGTAAAAAGGACTCTATCAACGTCTCTAAAGAAGTTAGAAATGATCCTCCTCAGCAGACGTAACGTCCCGCACCGAGGCGTTTAGTAGAAACGTTTAGCCCAGCATCAGAGCAGACTCTCAGTCATCCAGGTCATCGTCATCCCAGAAAAGTTAGAACAATCCACTGGACTTTGTTTCCAAGTTTGAAGACGTTTATCTTCCATCCAGGAAGATTTTTCTATTTAAAATGAGGATGTTGGTTGATTTTTTTCCAAACTGGACGTTCCTGCACTTCCTGGTTTAGTTTGATTAATAGAAAAACTGCGATTCAGCGTCCAATCAGAACCAACCAGGAGGTATTTGTTGATTGGTGTTTCGCTCACCCTGACAGCAAGGGAAGGATGATGTGAGCGCTGCTCCCTGCAGACGGCTAGAACACACAGGAGGATGGAGATGATGGAGGGAAACGGCCATGTGGGAAAGATGTAGCTGTGCTGACAGACACATGTGACGCTCTGTAAGCACCTGGAGCTGAAGCAAGGCACCGCAGGGTTGTTGGTTACCTCAGAGCTGCGGAGCTCATTGCTCCTAAAAAGATTCCTGAACAACAAGCACCCCTGTTAGAAAGGGGAGGTCAGATATCACTGGGAGGAGGGGGAGGAGGAGATGATGGAGAGGCTGGAGGGGCCGCGCACGCTCGCTCGCTCGCTGCCACTCGGGGTATTCTGGGTAATCTTATTCTAATCCCCGGCAGGGCAAGAGGCACGGAGCAGCCAAGCAAACAATGGTGCTGGAGCCAGAAAGTCTGGCCTGCAGTCTCCCAGGCCCTGAAAGGCATGTCGGGCAGGGCGCCGACACCGATGGGAGGCTGCTGCAGCACCCAGAGGCCCGCCTGCAAGGAGGGGCCCCCGGAGGGGCCTGGAATGGGGCCAAGATGGAGGGAGAGGGGAGCGGGATGGAAAACTGGAGGGAAGAAGGGGGAGAAAGAGGGGGAGGAACCGTGAAGAAGAAAATAAGAGCCTGGGAGGGAAAGTGATGTGGTTTGGAGAGGAGAAACCAGGCTGGGCCTCTTTCTGCTTCTGAGCATCATCAGGTTTCTGAGCTTCTATGAACTGCAGCAGCTTCCAGTTAGAAACCGCAGAAACATCTGACCTTCAGAGATCCAGCAGAAGCTTTGATTAGACCAGTAGCTTCCTGCTTCCACACTGGTTTGATCTGCTGGAACACAGCAGTCTGGACTCTGACCCGGTCCAAAGAACCGACTGACCCAGTCCAAAGAACCGGCTCTGACCAGTTCTAAAGAACCGGCTCTGACCAGTTCTAAAGAACCGGCTCTGACCCGGTCCAAAGAACCGACTGACCCAGTCCAAAGAACCGGCTCTGACCAGTTCTAAAGAACCGGCTCTGACCCGGTCCAAAGAACCGGCTCTGACCCGGTCTAAAGAACCGGCTCTGACCCGGTCTAAAGAACCGGCTCTGACCCGGTCCAAAGAACCGGCTCTGACCCGGTCTAAAGAACCGACTGACCCAGTCCAAAGAACCGGCTCTGACCAGTTCTAAAGAACCGGCTCTGACCCGGTCTAAAGAACCGGCTCTGACCCGGTCTAAAGAACCGGCTCTGACCCGGTCTAAAGAACCGACTGACCCGGTCCAAAGAACCGGCTCTGACCCGGTCCAAAGAACCGACTGACCCAGTCCAAAGAACCGGCTCTGACCAGTTCTAAAGAACCGGCTCTGACCCGGTCTAAAGAACCGGCTCTGACCCGGTCCATAGAACCGGGTTCTGACCCGGTCCATAGAACCGGCTCTGACCCGGTCCATAGAACCGGCTTCTGACCCGGTCCATAGAACCGGCTCTGACAGAGTCAGCCAGCTGCAGTGATCTCCCTCATTGCTGCATGTCTTTGTGCAGCTCTGGAGCCGCTGCCTGTCGGGCATCTGTGACGTTTATTTAGTCTGCTGCCGTTCTTCCAGAACAGACATGGAGACGCATTAATGCTGATTATCCATGCCTGGTTCTCCATGCCGGTCAGACGGCTCCGCCTCTCCTGTTTTCACCTATTCTACCACATGGAACAGATTAAATCTATCAGTTGCTGCTCAGCGTTTAGTCGGGATCTGGACTTTGACTAGACCATTAGAACGCAGAGATTCTTCATGTGTTTAGATCTCTGTCCCGCTGAGGACCTAGTTGAAACTGGACTCTAAAACACTGATATACAGAGGAAGATTGTCCAGTAATGACCCCATGGTGACATCATCATCATCTCTTCCCTGGCTTCTCGTAGGAGGAGGACGTTTCTTCTCTGTCTCCCACTCCCTCCCCTGTCTACCCTGCTTAACTCTGTCTCATCTTATCTTCTCAAAACCTACAGACTGAATCATGGATGTGGTCAGCTGGTCTTTTAACGCAATTGATCAAATCTTCTCAACAGAGAGACAGAGTAAGGGAGAACCTTCATGTCCAGATGGTTTTTCTCTGGGTACTCGATGGATCTTTACTGGCCAACTGGACCTCAAAGGGCTTTATTTGCCTGTAGATCTCCTCAAGCAGCTGTGTCTTGGCAGCAGTGGACAATTGTGTGCCTGTCGACGATGTCTGTCGAGGGTGTAGAAGATGCATACATATTTGGATTTTTGATACCAGGAGTTCTACTGTGTGGTGTTGGTGGATACCTGGCATATCCTGAAATTGGGAAGATGTCAGGGGCTGTTTTGGCCATTGTCCGGCTGTCCGGGATGTATGAGGGGATCTGCAGAGCTATCTACACTCAGACTGAGATGTTAAGGCAGCAGAACCGTAAACTGAATGCAATCCTTGCACAGGATCACAGGCCGGCTGCGGTTCCTGGACTCACAGGGGAAATGGTATATTCTTGGTGAAAACTGTAAGTTCGGATCTTGGCGGACTGGTCCATAAAATCTGTTCTATTGATTTTCGCACTGATGAGGTGCAAACCTCATCACATAGCTTTTGCTATGTGATGAGGTTTGCACCTTTCTTAAGGCTGATTTTATACTTCGAAACCAGGTCATCTGCGTAGGTGTCGCAGACATCCCCGCCCCTCCACAGACACTCTGCTGCACCTCTCCCAAATTGTACCGCATTGTGACCGCAGACAGTGCTGACGACAGGAGGCATCTGGTTGGTGAATTCTACATCCGCTTACCGACGTGTTTTGTTTGTATGACCGCCATTGTGAAAAACACCTCATGGAGATGGAGCAGCTAGCAGAGCGAGGTGCGCGAGAATGCTGGGACCCTTTTTCCACCCGGATCCCCGCTCTTTATCGGCCTCCATTGTCGCACAAACTTGCCCCCACTTCCTCGCCGCCTCAGCTGTATCTAGACCCCCAGCTAGCTCCTGATTGCAAGGTGGCGTGGCGCAGACCACGCTTCAAACTTGAGCATAAATCAAAAATGTCTGCGTCAAGCTCACTGCGACACACTGCTGCGGGATGATAACCAGGCCTTAAGGCAGCAAGGCCGCAGACACCCCGCCCCCCCGTGTCTGTATATTGTCTGTGTGTTTTGTCTTTTCTTGGCTGGTCTGTACCGAAACCTTGACCGACGTTTCACCCTACTGGAGGATGACAAATAAATCTTGAATCATGAATCATCCTCCACAGTACGTGACATCTGGAAGGAGATATTTGCCCTGCTTTGCTCTAATCTGTCCAGAGGAAATTGTCTCTGAGGTCTCGTCATTCGTCCAGATGCAGCTAAGCTAACCGTAGTCCTGCAGCCATCTTGTATCTACAGAGAAGAGCTTTTATCCTCCATCAAACCTTCCTGCCCTGATTAGGTTTCTGTCTCATCAAGGTTCCCAGCATCCCTGGAGTTGCCTGACCTCAGATTCCTTCCCCTGGGGGGGTGGGGCATCTATGGCTCAGTGGTTCCCTTTGAGGGTAGTTTGTCCTGTACAGGTAGGAACACCAACAATGGCTCCTTTCATTCCGTACGCTGAATCTTCCTCCTCCAAGACTCTGGGATCTGAAGCAGCTACGCCACATTAGTCTCCAGGAGAAGGTTTGGATCTGATCCTCTCTGGGTTCATAGTGGCATCATTAGGTTTGCATTGATCTGGAGTGAAACCAGACATTATCTCTGAGCGGTTCCTCTGTTACCCCTGGATGCCCAGAGCCAACCCAGCAGCAGGCAGAGGAGGATCAGATCAGATCCCCTCCTGAGAGGCTGCAGTAATGATCTGATCCAATCAGAGTTGGCGTGTTTGTGGTGAAAAACAGACGCTCCGGCTGAGTGTCGGCGTCTGCGTGTCGATAAGGCAGAAGTGGAAGAATCTTCACCTCGTTGCCACAACAAAAACACCAGTTTGTCTGCGTCTCTTTGCTCCACTCAGAGATGGGAGACGGAAACGGCGGCAGCTCGGCCCGATAAGACACACAAAGACACATTCAGACGGAGCGAGGTCCGACAAGACCGGGCAGGCCTGATCTGAGCCCCCCAAACAGGAAGCACACCTCCCCCATCCATAATCACCCCACACATCCACTTCCCTCTGAAAACACTCAGCGTGACTGATGACGGACCAACAGGCTCTGAAATCACCTCTGCTGATACCAGAGTGATCAGCGCCGCTTCCTTACTGGGAAAACATTTATGATCCAGAGAGACGGAGCCCGTCCAAGCCTCCTGCAGGAGACGGGCCGCCCCTCCTCCTCCTCCTCCTCCTCCTCCTCCTCCTCCTCGGTGGAGTCATGTTCACACTCGCCTCTGGATCTCTGGTCTGCTTCTCTAAATGTTTTCTAAACCAGAGCCTAGTTTCCTTCAGCTTCAATAAAAAAACAAGCTGCTGAGAACGTGGCGTCGTCATGGAAACGCATAGAAATCCAATGTCCTCCAACATTTGGTCACTGATGATAAAATGCAGTTATTAGCTAACCAGAATCCAGCAATTATTCAGGCTATAATATCTATCAGGTTTATTAGCTGCTCTTTAATGAACCCCGTTTCTAAATGGAGGTTCTGCAACTTTAGCAACATTTTCTGGTATTTAAAGGCGAAGTCTGGTCAGGAAAGAAAAATCAATGGATCATTATTTATACCTAAAACTAATAACGTTTGCAGTGATTTAATTAATTTAGTGATAATCGGTAAAAAAATAAAAACAATTATTGTTGCAATCACTGAGTCTGGGAGCGGCCATTTTTGCCCAAACATAGTAGCCCCTCCCTCCTGCCATCTTCCAGCAGTGACGTCACGGTGCGGTAAGCCTAGCGCCATTCTCCCCGCTTTACAAGCTAAATCAATGGGAACTACTAGACACATCTGCAATCAACAACAATTATTGAAGATTTCCAGAGGACTTCACCATTGAAATTCACCAGAGCTATAGTGAAACTGACAATGCCCACGTGCATGGCAGCTGGATGCTGGAATACATCGGGTAAAAGTGAAAAAAAGAGTTATTCCACCTTTCTGATTCCTGATCCTCCACGGACGGGTTGGTCGTTGGATCGCCAACTTGAAGAGGGAGGATTTGCCATCGAACTTCTGGCCAGAGAAAAAACCCGTAATATGTAGCCAACATTTGGAAGAAGAATGTTTTCAAGATGACTTGGATAATAGCGCGTTGTGACAAACACCAGATACAGCACTGGGACTTGATCAACAGCCGATACCGCACCGTGACAATGTCACTAACCAGTAGGTGGCAGTAGTGTTCTTTGACAAACATGGTTTGTACGGGTGCTGGAAATCCTTGAAAATGCTTGAATTTTGACGTGTTTTCAAGGTTTGAAAAGTGCTTATATTTTGGATGAAATGCTTGAAAATGCTTGAATTTGTAACCATTTATTTCGCAACAAATCCCTATCTAACTGAATCGTGTGTTTATTAAATGGAGAAATAAAATGTCGGAGAGCCCGAAAATGAAACCTGCTCGCTTATGTGTGACTGCGATCTGCCAGTCTATTTCCATGTGTGACTCCGCCCCCATGAAACCACTACTGCACCATGCCGGGAGGTTGTCGTTTCAATGAACGTTGGCTGGAAGATGAAAAATACAAATTATGGATTAAACGGGGACTAACCCCACGAGTTGTCTCTTGTAAAGTCTGCAAAAAAGATGTGCAGCTTTTCGCAATGGGCGAGTCTGCGCTCTCGAGTCACATGAAGGGTAAGTCATAGACTTTTAAGTAAGCCAACTGAAGTAGCCTAGTACACGTTAACGTTAGCGCCTATTTGTTTACGCTAGTAACTGCTAGCTAGGAATTCACAGGCTAAGTTACTGAGTGACTGAGAGTACGGTGTGCGCCAAACTCACGCTACCGCCTCGCAGAAGTTTTAATTCATTGCCAGGCCCAGACCTTAAAACAGCATTGATAACTCTATGGATGATAATACTGAATTGCGATCCCCCCCCCCGGCAGTCTTCCACGCAAAACTGGTTCCGCAAGGTGCTGGAAAAAGTTTTAAAATGGATCTTGAAAGTGCTTGAAAAGTGCTTGATTTTGACTTTGGAAAAGGTGTACGAACCCTGGACAAACATGGATGCCTCCATTAAAGCACATTCACATGAAAATTACTCTGAATTAAAAACGAAACATAATTTAATAAAAATAATTTCATATTTAAAGTACTTTTAGAAGTTTGAATTCTGAACATGACCAGACTTTTCCTTTAATGTAACACTGTTGGTTCCTGGCAGCTTTGAAGGAGCCTCAGGGAGCAGAACCCGGATCTGGGAGTTTCTACCTGCAGGCTGAATGAAAGCAGAACTGATTCTATGTCACAGATGTAAATCAAAGCGTTCAGACAGATTTTCTATCAGCATATTAACCCTCAGGTGGATCATCTGGATCATTTCCACCCACTTAGTAAAGTTGCTGTGGAGCCAGTTAGCTGCATCCCTCCATGTTAGCTCTGTGGCTCTGCTGGGAAACTTTGGGAAGTTTGCTGCTGGACCAAACCGGTGTTTAACAAACCAAAGAACGTCTGACCCTTCTGGAGGACGGGGCCCGGTTTACAGGGAGCGCTGAATGGATCAGGGTTTTTCTGTTGACCAGAAGGGGCCCATCCTGGTCCTGCTCACCCTGCGATCTGGACCGGGCCCCTTCAGGGGCCTTTGTTCTCCGCCTCCTCAGCCAGAGATGTGTGAAAAGTGGGTCACAGGTCGTACCTCTTTGTGTTCCCCGGGCAAATGAAAAGTGACAGACACCGGCCATGCCTCAACACTAATATACTCTGTGCCCCCCCGCCCGCTCGGCGCCCACTAATTACGACCTGCGGTTATTAGTGCTGCGCCTGTAATTGCTGAGCATCCCTGGACAAATAGTTTGGTGCTTAGCTGGACGGTGGGGGGGCAGTGCCTTGCTGGCATGGGTCACCGGGGAGGAACTGGAGCCGAGCCGGACTCCCCGCCCCGCCCTCCACCCTGGCAGCTCTGAAGCATCACTGATTGGCCGGTTCATCCCATCATCCTGTCCAGTCAGAAAGAAGCTTCAAACCATTTTGCTTTATGTCTGATTCTTTAGGCCGATTTTGCTTTGGCCCTGAATTTAAACCAATAACATGGATTAATACAGTGATTTACAACCTTTATTGAACATTTACAAATTCCTCGGACAAACCAGCAACCAATCCACTGGTTTGTTTTTAACCTTTTTTTGGGAACGACTGACCTGGATGACTGAGAATTTCCACCGGCAACCAAAATGACACCAAACGACACTAAAGCCTGATTTATGAAACCATGTGTCGCGGTAAACTCGGATAGGCCCCGCCCCTTCCGCAGACACTCTGGTGCACCTCCCCAAAATTGTAGGAGACCGCAGACAAGAGGCTTCTGATCGGTCAATTCTCCATCCCCTCTACACTGAGTATTTCCTGTTTCCTACCTTACCGACTTGTTTTTTTTTTATGACGGCCATTGTGAAAAACACCTCATGGAGATGGAGCAGCTAGCAGAGCGAGGTGCGCGAGAATGCTGGGACCCTTTTTCCACCCGGATCGCCCTCCATTGTCGCACAAACTTGCCCCGACTTCCTCACCGCCTCAGCCGTATCTAGACCCACAGCTAGTTCCTGATTGGCCCTCTGGCGTTGTGGCGTGGAATAACATGGCGCAGACCACGCTTCAAAGTTGGACATAAATCAAAAATATCTGCGTCAAGCTAACTGCGGTACACTGCTGCGGGAGGATAACCAGGCCTTTAGTGTGAAGCCTGGGCTTGTTTCCATGAACACAGTAGGAAATCCTGGCAGGAATGATAGAAAGACACACAGAGCTCTTCCTCAACAGTTCTCAGTCTCTGTTTAAAGTTTTTATCTCAGTCAAGCTTAAGAAGCTCAGCTCATGTAGATATGTGGCTGAACATGAGATTAATGCCGAAATACGTTTGGTGGCCAGAGTTGGGAAATTCTCTGAGACACACTTAATATTATCAGCGTTCTGATGGCATTTTAGCCAAAGGATTTTTATCAAAAACATAATTAATGAGCACAAATAACGAATAGTTGTATTAACATACATGGAAACAGAGTTTTATGGGGCCCCCAGGAACTTGGGGCCCTAAGCAGCTGCCTGGTATTGACAGACAAATTTTTTTATTTTTTTATTAAATACAAAATGTTTATATATATATTTTTTCACAATTTTGATATAAGTCCTGTTCTAAGTGGGTCGCTCTGTCAGCTAAAGGCACGTTTTACTGTCTCTATACTCCAGCTAACGATTAATCAGTTACTAAATCAGTTGATGATTATTTCAATAATCAATTAATCCGATTAGTTTCAGTCTGACTCTGAATTCAGAAGAAAACAAAGGAAATGAACGTCTGGATGGTTCAAAAGTTACACAGAATAAAGCGTAGCTAACGGCTGGAAACCAGAACCTTCAGAGGCAGAAAAAGATGCTAACAAAGTCGTCCTTCTGTCGCCTGAAGCTTCTGGATGTTTCAGAGGGAACTGAGGTCCTCCTCTTCAGTCAGATCTCTGGGTAACTTCCACTGACCCATGGTTCTGGGTTCTGCTGTGAAAAAGTTACACTGCAAAAACAATGTAGTAATGTCTTAAATTAAGTGAATTTACTCTTAATTTGAAAAGGAAAATAAAGTCATTTGCAAATAGAATGAGTATTTTTACTCTTGAAATAAGATAATTAGATAAAATGCACTTTCAATAAGACAATGCAATAGTTTTTTCTTATTTTAAATGTAAATTGTCTCATTTCATTGGCAAAGTGTCTCACTTACCTCCTCAATTCAAGAAGAAATGCACTAATTTTAAGGAAAAAAATGAATGAATGAATTTGATTTAATGTTTTACAGTGTAGGGTTTTGGTCCAGTTTGGCTCTGAGAAGGTTTTTGTTATGTTGGTCTGAGCTGATGGACTCCAGCTGCTCCTTTTGGATTGTTTACAGGAACCAAATATCTGATCTCATTAAATCTCTACTCCTGTTTCAGGGTTTTGGACCCACAGAACCAGTGAGACCCGGTAGGACCTGCTGTGTTGATTCCCTGACCTCCTCCGACCTTCTCTGCTTCGCCCGCTGCGACCTAAGTCTGATCGGATCGGATCCCCTCCTCCCTCTGGAGCCCGAGCTGCTGCGTGGACTGCCCTGTTCTGGACCTGGTTCTGGCTGCAGGATGGCGGTTGGGTCCGGTTTGGCTGTGGTGCTGGCTGCTCTCCTGCTGGCTGGAAGTGACGGTGAGACGTCTGAGAGGAGCTCTGCTCCTGCTGCTGAATCACTCCTCCTGATTATTCCTTTTCTTAAAGTTGGACCCGTCTAGAATTAAAATGGACCCGATCATTCCTGGTCTGAACCAGAGGCTCTGTAAGCGACGCCTGTTTGGACCAGAACCGTTTCCTCACTGCAGATGAACCAGAATTCATCTGAAAATGTGAAAAAATGGTAGACTTAGACAGACTTTATGGTCATATTGTTCTTACAGGGTGTAAAACGAAATGTTGCTCAGTGCAGCTTTTTAAAAACATTTCCATTTCTAAAGTGCAGCAGTGATGAGCTGCAGCAGGAGAACCAGGAAGCCCAGAGAGGTCGCCATCCAGGCGTCAAACATCAGGGGCTCCCAGCTCTCCCTGCTGCAGCTTCATCCCACCCATTCAGAGCTACCGGATCAGAACCTCAGGGGGGAAAGTCACTGCTTCATGACTATGACCTGGATGACTGAGAATCTTCCTCAGCATAAGTCACTGCTTCATTCCGGCTTGAAGATCTGTCCTCAAACCTTGGAAACCAAGTCCAGTGGATTGTTTTTAAACTTTTACGGAATGACTATGACCTGGATGAATCTTCCTCAGCTTATGTCACTGCTTCATCTAAAGCCAGGCGTACGCTGCGATTTTTTTTCAATTGTTGCACGCAGCTGCAGCTCACACTGTACGATGAAACCGTAGGGTGTAAAAGTTCCCAGCTCACCATGTTTGTTCTCACACTGCGACGCTCTGATGCGATCTACCTGCTCACACTCTACGCCTAAAAACCAGGTGGGACTCGACAATCTGGAAGAAGAAGAAGAACTCTCTTGTTTACACATGCTCAGTGCTCGGGTTCCGATAAATCGGCTCCTAGCTCTGCTAGGGAGGTGTTCCTTAGAGGGTCATCGCCCCTCGTTACCGCCTGTACAGCTACACCACGCACCATCAGGCTGAAAGTCGGCCCGATTGAGATAAATACTTGCACGACCGGAAAATCGGCCTGAAAAGGGCAAGAAAATCGTACAGCTTTAGTGGATCAGAGGGCGGATCAGTTTGATCAGTTACTAGTTTGGTTGTTTTCTGTCCAAACTGGACTGGTTTCCATTAATCAACTGGTTCCAGTCTGAGTTTATAAACACTGAGGAAGATCAAACTGGTTCTCAGCCTTCATCATGTTTATTTATTGGTTATTTTCTGATTATTGTTGTAGAAATCAGCTTTATTTGCCCATTAATTCATGAAATCCTCCATGATTCAGTCAATAAGAGGAAAAGATCCACAGAAGGAACTGAATCAGACTCTGAGGGCAGACTGTTACGGATCAGAACCATTAAACCAGAACCATGCATAGTTCCTTTACAGTGACAGACCGTCTGGTTTCACTGCTGGTGTCTGCGGTTCTGGTTCTGATCCGTTCTCCTGCATCAGGAACCAGTCCTGGTTCTGCCTCCCAGTACGCTCCAGCGCTCTCTCTCTCTCTGACTCTGCCCTCCTGCCTGCAGGAAGCTGTTGAACTGATTGCTGCCGCTCTCGCTTCCTCTCAGCACATAAACCATTTCCTGTATCGCGCGGTGCGATCCTTCAGCGGCGCTAAACGCTCCAAACAGCCATTGTTCTCCGGAAATATCCCTCATTCCCCTGGAGACGCCTCGCCTCTTTGAAGCTGTTCATTTTCCCTGTGAGGGCTGCAGAGCGCCGGCCCGCCGCTGGTTCTGGAGCAGAACCGCTGCTTCAGTTCTGTTCTCTGCAGCTTCATGTGATTCCATTAGATAACCTGCAGAGTGAGCGCTCTGTCCGCCGGTCCAGCTCTGTTTAACCAGGTTATTAATTACCCCCTCTGGGAAGCAATCTGCTGTCGCCATGGCAACGCAGGGTCAACATTCCCCACAGGAAGCGGCTGAGTTTAAAAGGACGCTGCGTTTTATTGGTCATAAAGAGGAGCTTCAGTGATGAAGGTCTGCTCCTCTTCCTCAGTCCTGAGCAGCTGTTTTACTGTTAAAGGGCCAGCAGGTAATAAATGCCTGCAGACACGACTCGGGTTTAACAAAACCCAACGACAGGATTATTTTATTCTCATCAGATAAAATAAAAATACAATTAGATCAGAGGATTTATTTTTTTTTTTCATAATTCATAATTATATTCTAAAGTAATTAAAGTAAATCTACAAACGATTTAACAGATTCCATTTGATTTATTAATGTTTAGGTTAACAGAAGTGGGGATTTATTATGAGGCCCTTCAAAATAAAAGCCTCCTAACCAGGCCAACTTTATAAGAACTTCAGAACAACGTAAATAATCAGACGGGATGAGAACAACAAAGCAGATGTTTTCAGAGAATCCAAAGCCTGGGAGCTTCCATGGATGAAGCCCTGACCTCTGACCTCTGACCTCAGACGGTCCACAGCATCTCCTGGTTCTTCATTCAGTAGAAAGTTCCTCTCAGGAGGATCTCCTAACTTCTGCACCAGACAGTGACTCATTGTCGGCTGTCATAAAACGCGCCTTGCAGTCGAATGCGCCCCCTGCATCGCCATGGAAACCAGCGGTTCTCCAGCCGCCTGCATGAAGGATAAATAAAGCTGCACCGGCGCCGAGTTACCCAGCATGCTCTGCCAGACCTCAGTCTGCGCTCAGACTGATGCTGCGATTAGGCACACATGTGGACAGAAGCCCCGCCCCCCCCTGATTGTCAGTCACAGGACGTTGGCCAATCACAGAGCCGACTGGAGGACTCTAACCCATCAGAGGAGGAGCTGATTAAAGCCCATCAGTTATTGATTAGATATGAAGTTTAGATCATCCTCTGGAGGTGAGAGGCATCACTCTGAGTGAAATCATCAGCTCCTCTGTTATCAGTGAAGGGAAATAAACTGAATTAATCCGGTTTGTTTTCAGGAATCAAATGGATTCAGTGAACTAGAGCTGCAGATGTTTTCAGCTGCTGATCAGACCAAAATATTTCTGACATTTAGCCTCAATAACCTTTATTAGTGAAGAAAAGGCTGTTTGAAGGTGATGGTTCATCTCCTGCCGTTTAAATACAACAAAATTCAGCTTCTAAAGTTATTAGCTTATTACAAAATATATTACTTCTTTAAAAAGTTAAACATTTATTTTTTATTGTGTAAAAGCTACAGAACAAAAATGTCTCCAATTTAAAGTCAAATCAGTGAGTCTCTCAGTAGAAGCAGAGCTGCTGCTTTAAGCTCCACTTTCTACAGAACATCAGAGATCTGCTCCTTCAGACCCATGCAGGAATCCTATACACTACTGTTTATGCTCTAAAAACATTCTAAATGACTTCGTTTCGAGTAAATTATGGAGGCTACCCACTCAGGACACTTGGAATACATTGGACGAGCAGTATGGAGGAATATTGACACGTTTTTTGTGGACTTTTATGGACCTTTCTGCCTCGGGCGCCATAGACCTCCATTATTTGAATGTCAGCAGACAGCAAGAAGCCTCCCAGATCTCCAGATGCATTTGAGATATCAAAAAAGTACTGCAGAGTGTTGTTCAGCATGGGGGTGAGTAGAAAATGAAGGCTAATCATGTTTTGGGTGTACTATTCCTTTAAAGCAGGCATCCCCAAACTTGGTCCTCAAGGGCCGCTTTTTTAGAGGTTTCATTGCTCCAGCACAGCTGATTTTAATTGAAAGCTAATTAACAGGCTTTTGCTCTACTGCAATCATTATAATCAGCTGTTTTAAAGCAGGGAAACCTCTAAAACCTGCAGGACAGCGGCCCTCGAGGACCGAGTTTGGGGATGCCTTCTTTAAAGGTACCAGAACCTGGAACCAGGCTCCGCTCTAAAGGTACCAGAACCTGGAACCAGGCTGCTCTTAAAGGTACCAGAACCTGGAACCAGGCTGCTCTTAAAGGTACCAGAACCTGGAACCAGGCTCCTCTCTAAAGGTCTGCTCCCTCCTAAAGGTGACCCATGGAAACCAGCTCCTGAAAGGAAGTTCTGGTGTTTGGTTCTGATGATCCAGAGTCCCAGACGGGTCAGCTGAATGACGGATCTCTGAACTAAATGAGCCTCATGATCCCAGTTTGCTGTGAAGCTTCTTTCATGCCGTTTTTATCAAGTTACAGGAACAAACTGGTCACAGCCTCTTGCTCTGACGGCTGTTTTTCTGCAGGCTGCACTCCCCCTGCTGGCCAAAGCAGAGAATGCAGGTGCAGAGCGGTTCTGATGGGTTCTGGCCTCCTGCTCTGTTTGAGGCTCTGAAGACCAGCTGCACTTTAAACTAAGCTGCTAACTGGGCTTTAATCCGTCACATTATCATTTAAAATCAAATGAAACTATTTTATCAGTCAGTTTAATCTTTATTACCTTAACATCAGTTTTCATTTAAACAGTTCAGACGTCGTTTTTATCGACGTGAAGCTGAAACATCTGAACTGATAGCAGATGAAAGTCTGAGTCATTCAGCAGAAGTTTGTTTCGCTTTGATCGAGACAAGATCGCCCTGATGCTGTCTGAGAGAGACAGACACGCCCACTGACGGTAACCATGGAGACCAGGAGGGTCATGTCCAGACAGGACTGCTGAAGGTTTCACTCTGAGGAGTGAAAAGCTAAAGAGCTGAACAGGAGGAGAAATAAATCTGCTGAAAAACTGAATTATGAAGCAAAGATCTGCAGGGATCATCTGAGCTTAAAATCCCTGAAGAACAATGAGGGCGACGGTTTCCAGCATCACCGTGTTTCACTGTAAAACATGGAGCTTTAAGCCAGTCAGAGGTTAAACATGTAAAAATATATAAATTAATCTAAAAAACAAAACAAGAAGGAGAAGCGTTGGGCCTCCTGCTGCTCCTCCCAGCCTGTCAGCAGCTGATAGAGGAGGAATGTTTCGCCTCCAGCAGGAGGTTTGGAAACTTTGAAAGCTCTGGGGGATAAAATCAGGAGGAGTGAGGCATCCTGTCTGTTGTTAGGATCTCTGTGCTCGATCCAAAGTGTGAATCCAGTTCTGTCTCCTCCCAGTTGCAGGTCAGAACCCGGACGACTTCCTGCAGGGGAACGGTGTGAATCCCGAGGCCCGGCGTCCAGGAGAGGACTCCACCATCGCTCCTGAGGACCGGGACCGCTTCCTCAGCTGCTACTGCTCTGGACACTGTCCTGATGACGCCATCAACAACACCTGCCAGTGAGTACGGCCGCCTGCCTGGGGTCCGCTCACTACCTGATCCCTCCTGCACATGCGAACAGATATGTCCATAAATAATATCATTACAGTTCTAGAATTACTTATTTCTATCCTTAAATCACTAAAGAATACTAATACACGTCTTTAAAACATGTTTTATAACTTAGGCGATTTTGATGCTTTTTCCATTTTCTTCTGTGATGTCATCATGGGTCATGCTCAGAGCCGTCCAGCTAAATCTGATTAAACCTTATTTTATTTTATCTGCATTTTAGTTTCTTTTTTAAGGTTACTTGCTATACACCATAATGTTGACACGAAAGGAAAACGCAGCATCCCATTTCCGGTGCAGATCGGGAACAGACGAAAATAGAAACGACTTTAATGTATTTATTTTCTCAGGAAATATATTATTAACCTTTAAAGTCGTAGGGAAATCATATTTACATGTCAAATCATTCTGGCTTAAACGTGTATATAAATGTTCTGTTTATCAGACCATATTGGCCCAAAATTTTGAAAATTTCTATTGTTAAAAAAATCCTGTCCTAAAATCTGTGTTTTTTTTTCCGTTATCTTCTTCAGGCCAGTTAGTTCTACGTCAGCATGAACACCTAAATTCGGCCAATCATATATCAACGCTCATCCGTCAATCAAATGTTTTCGGTCCTAGCATCTTGATTCATGTGTCGCAGCTAATATACGCAACGGTTGAAACCAGAATCCTTTCCTTTCCCATTGAGTTGCGTCCCAGTGTTCACGGGGATGGACGTCTGTGTCTTCGGCAGGCGTAGAGCTAACAGATCTGGCAGCGTTGTGAGGCAAGGGCTCAAACATGTACGGCTGGAAGCCTTCTACACCAAACCAAGCTTCTGCCGCCCTGGCGTCCTCTTCCACAACATCTTCGTCCCCGCTTTCCTCCTCTAAATAAAAAATGGATGACGGAGGAGACTCATCCACGACCTCCGACACTAAACTCTCCTCCTCTTGCATGTTTCCGCTGTCCATAGCGTTCCTTGACAGCGTCGTTTCTAAGTCACCAATTTAGTGCTACTTGGTCCCAATGGAATTTCCCATTGGGAACCTGCTAGCACTAAGATGCTAACTGGTTAGCAAGATGCTTCCCACAAACCGGCCACAACCAAACTTGCTTGCGAACCGTCCACCACAACAATCCCGCAAATTAATCTAGATCCTAACCATGTAGAATCAGTCCAGATGGTTGGGTTCTGGTTCTGGTTTGAAGCTGTGACTAACTGCGGGTCTGGATGTGTCCAGGACCAACGGTCAGTGCTTCGCCATCATCGAGGAGGACGAGCACGGAGAGGCTCAGCTGACCTCCGGCTGCATGAAGTATGAAGGCTACCACTTCCAGTGTAAGGTAGGACCTTCAGCTGTCCTCAGACAGGAAGTGACACGCTGGGATCTAAAAAATCACCCCAGTTCGTCGTTAAATCTGAAACCTGCATCCTTCCCGCTGACCCCGCCTCTGGCTGGTCCTGCTCCCTGACTGGCTGTCTGCTGTGATTGACAGGACTCCCCCAACGCTCAGACCAGGAGGACGATCGAGTGCTGCAACACCAACTTCTGCAACGAGAACCTGAGGCCCACGCTGCCGCCGCAGGTTCCCATGGGTACGTCCTCAGGTGATCGGATTGTGGAGAACCTGGAGCTCAGATCTAACCGGGTTTCTGTTCCCACAGAGATCAGCTCTCATTGGCTGGCCTTCATCATCTCCATGACGGTCTGCTGCTGCACTCTGATCTGCCTCACCATCGTCTTCTACTACAGGTAGGACCTGATGTCCTGCAGGAAGCCGTTCATCTGCTCCTCTGATGCAGGCATTGATGTTAAATCCATAACCTTTGATTATGATTGTAGCCATGAGACGATAAACAGAAAATCTGCACATAACAAATAAATTCAACCTTTCAGCACAATATAAGAATTTATTCATGGAAATGTTTTAATTCTAAAGTTAAACAGATTAAAGTTAATCCCTTTAACTAAGCTGGTTAAGTTTAACCAGATTAACTGAGAATAAATGAAAGGATTAAATAAAACTAACCAACTATGGAGACCTGGACGATCTGGTTTAAACCAGTTACTAATTAAATGATTGACGGTTCATCATGGATTCTTCCAGAAGCAAATTATGTCTGCAAGATTTTATAATGACGTAAAATTAGCTTTAAACTTTAAAGTTAGAACAGTTGGAGCGGATTCAAACTGATTCACAGCTAAAAAAGTAAATACTCCAAAGATGTCGGAGATTTTTATCCTTATTTCAGTTAATTACTCACAGGAATATTAATGGAGTTGTAGCTAACAAACTTCAGAAAAAATCTGGACATGTGAGGGAATCCAGTTCACTGCTGGCTAACAGCTTAGCTAACAGCTTAGCTTACAGTTTAGCTTACGGTTTAGCAAACAGCTTAGCTAACAGCTTAGCTTAAAGCTTAGCTAACAGCTTAGCTTAAAGCTTAGCTAAAAGCTTAGCAAACAGCTTAGCTAACAGCTTAGCTTACGGTTTAGCAAACAGCTTCTAACAGCTTAGCTAACAGCTTAGCTTAAAGCTTAGCTTAAAGCTTAGCTTACAGCTTAGCAAACAGCTTCTAACAGCTTAGCTAACAGTTTAGCTAACAGCTTAGCTTACAGTTTAGCTAACAGTTGTTTAAAACCTGGATGTTTAATCATCTCTGAAATCGATGCTAATGTTCATCTGAACAGCAGATCAAGCAGCTTGCTAGTTTTGTTATAAACCCGGACAATAGTGGGCTATTAGCGTTAGCGGCTAACTGTAAAGGACTGTTTGGTGACAACTTGGAAAGTAATGAGTAGAAATGAAAATATTAAATCCCTGTTGGTGTTCAGGTCCCACATCTAAACTCTGATTGATTTTTTAATCAACTGATTGAGAAAAGTTTTTACAAACAGTTCAAGTTGTTGATCTCTGAAATAAACAGATCTAGAAATAAGTAAATGATTCTTAAAATCACAGATAAATATGATGATCTGCCAGTTGGATGAGTATTAATGACCTGAAGATAATTGGATTTTAAGCTCTTGAAATAATGTTCTTTTTGTTTTTTTATATAAATGATCGTATTCCTTTGGTTATTCATCCTACCTGCTCAAAACAGGAGGAAATAAATGTATTTTTTTAAGAACAACTGTCTTTGATAGGGTTCAGTTTTTGCATTGAAGTTCTGGATTAAAGCCCAATAATCCAGTAAAGAAAGTGAAATATATTCTGATCCTGCTGTCACTAAATAAACCCAGACAGGAAGATGTCCGCCATCATCATAACTAAAATAAGGATCGCTGTGACTGATGAACGTGATCTGGGTCGTAACGCCGTCTGACGCTTCCTCAGGTACAAGTGGCAGACGGAGCGGGATCGCTACCCCAAAGACCTGGAGCAGGAAGTCTTCATCCGCGGAGGAGAGTCCCTCAAAGACCTCATCCACCAATCACAGAGCTCCGGCAGTGGCTCAGGGCTCCCCCTGCTGGTAGGAAACAGAAAGACATGTGATCCTTCGCGTCCCGGCCGGGCAGTCTTCCTCCTTCTGACATTATGAAATTATTTTTACCTTCAAACCTGAACTAAATTAGACACCTGATTTAGGTTTTAATATGTCACAGTTTGTAGATTTTAAATTTAAGCTCGACTTTAGATTCTGCTGAGATGATGCTCTCATCCCTCAGGTCCAGCGGACCATCGCCAAGCAGATCCAGATGGTGCGTCAGATCGGGAAAGGCCGCTACGGCGAGGTGTGGCTCGGACGCTGGAGGGGAGAGAAGGTGGCCGTCAAAGTGTTCTTCACCCGCGAGGAGGCCAGCTGGTTCAGAGAGACGGAGATCTACCAGACGGTCCTGATGAGGCACGAGAACATCCTCGGTGGGTTCCTGAGTCCATTAGACCAGTTGGTCCTTCAAAAGTGACCCTCAGCTGGACACACGTGGCTTTTATTTTCCCAAAAGAAAGAAAATAACTGTTTATAATTGATGGAAAATATCTCAATACTGAATACCTCTCTGGCAAACTTTTAGTCCAAGAGACACAGATGAGCTCCAGTTTATTGGATTCTTGGAGATCTGGCGCCATCTGGTGGTCAACATCAGATTTAGCAACTGCCAACATTTCTGTTGACATTTTTGAATTTCATTTTGTGAGAACATTTACAGTGATAGTTACCATCAGTTAACGTACAGTGTTACAACCGCCAGTAAAATTATTTTTAGTGTGTATAAAATTATAGAGCTAATATACAAAGTGAAATAAATTACATCTAAACACTTTGAACAAAATGGGAAAGATATTCCTACGTGCTTTTTTACCAGCGGTTAACAGAATATCAAATAATCATCTTTTCTGACCTGTTAATCAACATTTCCTAAAAATAATGTTGAAAACTGCAGAGGTAGATTAGTGTTAAACAAACCGCTTAATACTTTATGAAGTTTTGCCCAAAAGGGTTTAACCGCTGAGCATTCGCAAAAGATATGGCCTCCTGGTGTCCTCATTGCCTCCAACACTCAGCTTCCCTTCCAGTAAAACGTGTCTTTTGTTTTGGTGTAATAAAGAAACGGATCAAACACGTCCATCCAAACTCTCGCCATGAATGAGAGCTGGTTCATTTCCACTGGGATTAGCAAATGCCAGTCACCAACATTTCTGATGCTTTTTCTAACCTTTGATCACAACTTGGTCCAAATATTGTTTCTATATTAGATCCAGATGTTCAGGAGAACCGTGAGCCTGGAGGAGATCCTTGAAGAGGAGAAAAGCACAGAATATTTCTGTAGAATCATCTTATTTCTCCATTTTTCACTTGGCTTGCAACTTAGCTTACAGTTTAGCTAACAGCTTAGCTTATAGCTTAGCTAACAGCTTAGCTTACAGTTTAGCTAACAGCTTAGCTTACAGTTTAGCTAACAGCTTAGCTTACAGTTTAGCTAGCAGCATACTTTTTTCTCTGCTAATGAATCCAGCTGCCATCTCAACATTTTATTTTACAACACAGAGGTCTTAGACTCTTATTTATCAGCTTTGCCTAGTTCCCTGTCCAAGATGGCCACAGCTTGACGTGTGAATGTCTCCCTCCATCCTGCAGGCTTCATCGCTGCAGACATCAAAGGTTCTGGTTCCTTCACGCAGCTCTTCCTCATCACCGACTACCACGAGAACGGCTCTCTGTACGACTACCTGAAGGTGAACACGCTGGACGCCGCGGCGCTGCTGCGCCTGGCCTACTCCGCCGCCTGCGGCCTCTGCCACCTGCACACGGAGATCTACGGCACGCAGGGCAAGCCCGCCATCGCCCACCGAGACCTGAAGAGCAAGAACATCCTGGTGAAGAAGAACGGCACATGCTGCATCGCCGACCTGGGCCTCGCCGTCAAGTTCAACAGGTGGGCTTTCTGTCGTCATGGTAACCCACTCAGACTATTCACCGCTCGTTCTGACGTAGCACGTAGTTGAACTGTGTCTGTGTCGCCGTAGCGACACCAGTGAGATGGATATCCCTCTGAGCAGCCGGGTGGGGACCAGGCGTTACATGGCTCCAGAGGTTCTGGACGAGAGCATCAACAAGAACCACTTCCAGGCCTACATCATGGCCGACATGTACAGCTACGGCCTGGTGGTCTGGGAGATGACCAGACGCTGCGTCACCGGAGGTACGGCACCGCGGCGAAGCGGCCGGGTCAGACCTATCTGTCACACTGATCCGGGTTTACACTGGAAAAAATCACAGTCTAGATCTGTCATTTTTTATTGAATTAGGAAAAATGGAAGAAGACAATTTATATTTAAAATAAAAAAAACAATTAAATTGTCTTATTTGAAGTGCATATTATCTCATTTTAAGAGTAAAATTCTCATTCTTGGCAAATCATCTGATTTTCCTGCTCAAATTAAAGGCAAATACCTTTATTTTAGAAACTTTCACTTATGTTTAGATCTATTTTTTCCAGTGTAGTTTTTCTAAATCACAGGAATATTCTCTCTGATTTTTACCTGTTGTCCCGATGACCTTTAACCCCCGTCAGGCTGCTATCCTTCTGATCATCGGTGGTTATTTAATCCTGACCTTAGCAGCTTCGTCTCTGAATGTTCTGGTTTCTGAGGAGCAGAATGAGAACAGACGGTTCCTCTGACTGACGCTGCTCTCTGTGTCCAGGCATAGTGGAGGACTACCAGCTGCCGTACTTCAACATGGTGACCTCTGAACCCTCCTATGAGGACATGCTGGAGGTGGTGTGTGTTAAAGGACTGCGGCCCACGGTGTCCAACCGCTGGAACAGCGACGAGGTAAGTCTGCAGACGCAGAACCACGGAGGTTCTGATTGGTTGGATCCGGTGTCCTGTCAGCTCAGCAAACCCTTAAAATACGCATCAGTCCCATAGAATGGCTTCAGCTGTTATCTATTCTATTCAGTCTATTTCTATAGCTCCAATTCACATCATGTCATCTCAGGTCACTTTCCAGTTCACCAGATCATCCAGTCAGATTGATTCAAAGTTTTCTATCTAAGGAAAACCAGCTGATTGCATCGACTCATTGACTCTTCAGCAATCCCTCACACTAAGCATGCTTGTAGCGACAGTGGATCGTAATCCTAAAGTACTTATTGGAATTAAATAATCTATTTATGTGTAATCTGAATATAATCTCAGTAGTTCTTCATGTTCTGTAAATATAACAAAATCAAAATAAAATGATCCGCATCTCGCTCATTTTAAACAAAATAAAAAAAAGTAAATCTCATATCCTGTCACTGAGTTACGATAAAGTATTAGTGACAGGCTAGAGATTTTTTTCTTCTATTTCAAGAATAAAGTTGTAAGACAGCGAGAATAAAGTCGTAAGACTGCTGGAATAAAGTAAAGTCGTAAGACTGCTGGAATAAAGTAAAGTCGTAAGACTGCTGGAATAAAGTCGTAAGACTGCTGGAATAAAGTCGTAAGACTGCTGGAATAAAGTCGTAAGACAGCTGGAATAAAGTCGTAAGACTGCGAGAATAAAGTCGTAAGACTGCTGGAATAAAGTAAAGTCGTAAGACTGCTGGAATAAAGTCGTAAGACTGCTGGAATAAAGTCGTAAGACTGCGAGAATAAAGTCGTAAGACTGCGAGAATAAAGTCGTAAGACTGCGAGAATAAAGTCGTAAGACTGCGGGAATAAAGTCGTAAGACTGCGGGAATAAAGTAAAGTCGTAAGACTGCTGGAATAAAGTCGTAAGACTGCGAGAATAAAGTCGTAAGACTGCGAGAATAAAGTCGTAAGACTGCTGGAATAAAGTAAAGTCGTAAGACTGCGAGAATAAAGTCGTAAGACTGCGGGAATAAAGTTGTATTTTATGTCAACTCTTCCCAGACTCGCTTTCTTCCCTAAAATGAGGAATGTGGAGCATCATGTGAAGTTCCACTTTAGCATCGGTTTGACCAATCAGGAAATCGTTTAGCAGCAGCATCAAACTGGGCAGGATGTCAAAGTGGACTCTGGTTGCTGATTGGTGGAGCTGGTCGGCCGTCATCTGCTGGGCGGAGCTCCAAGCTTTCTTTCTGAAACTGGTTGTTGTTTGATGACTTCATTCTAAACCTGAATACTCCGTCAAACTGGGTTGTAGAATCCTCTCCGTATAAATATTTAATTCTCTATGAATTAAAGCCGATCATTCTTTAATAAGATCCTTGTTAAATGGACAAGCAATTTTATTTAAAGCTAATGTTTGACGTGGACCCAAATTTCTTTGTTCTTTTATGCACAAAAATATGACAAAAATTCGACTAAATCAGGAAGTAAAACGGCGTGATAGTCTGGAAGGAGAGCGGAGACAGGAAATGCGTTTTACTGAGGCTACGCTGAGCTGACAGAACACCGGAGGTTCTGATTGGTTGGATCGGACTGTAACCTGAAACCGTCTCGTTGTTTCCTCAGTGCCTTCGAGCCATGCTGAAGCTGATGTCAGAGTGCTGGGCCCAGAACCCCGCCTCCCGCCTCACCATCCTCAGAGTGAAGAAGACGCTCGCCAAGATGGTGGAGTCCCAGGACATGAAGATCTGAAGAAGATCCTCCTCCTCCTCTTCCTCCCTCCGGATTCACCCGACTCACTCCACCTGGACCGGATCAGACCGGACTGAACCGCTTCTCCCAGGCTGCCTGCTGCACATGGAGGAGGAAGAGGAGGAGAAACTGGGAGGATCTTCATCACAGCAGAACTGTCTCCCTCCTCCTCTTCCTCCTCCTGGTTCTTCATCCAGAGGCGGCGGAGCTCGACGCTTTCTGTGAAAGCCAAACTAGACGCTGAACGGAGAGAAGCAGGCCAGTTTCTTTCTTCTTCTTCTTCTCCTCTCCAGGACGGAGCTCTTCCTCCACGTCTTCCAGAAGCTTCTCCCGGAACTACAGAAGCTCCTCTGATCATCTGAGAACTGAGAGCTTCACCTGGAGCTCAGTGGAGTCCAGGAGACGCCTGCCGTCCTCTTCCTGTCCGTCTACTTCCTGTCCGTCTGTCTCAGTCAGATCCGGTGGTATTTTAAGGGGGCGGGGCTATACGTGAGGCTCCACTCGTTTTCTGCTGAAAGCAGGAAGTGACATGAGTTTAAGAACAATGTGAGCAAAGAATCCTGCAGGTTAGCATCACAACGTCTGATGGACTGAATCCACAGCAGAACCTGGAGTTCTGATGAAGACGTCAGGAATGTTGGATCCTTCATCCTGGTTCAGAACGGCGACGCCATGTTTGACTGAAAATCGAAACACTCCAGAAGTTTTCAGCTTGATGCTCTGATCAGAAAACAAACTGAAGCGGTTCTGATCTTCTGCAGCTCGGCTAACGGTTTCCCTCCACTTCCAGTCTTTGTGCTAAGCTAAGCTAACAGCTCCCTGAAGCTGAAAAGGTGGGACTGTTCCTTTAAACGGGACGCCGCGCATGCCGCGGCTCTGCGCACGTTTCCTGTGTCCAAATAAAAGGCCAGAAGAGGAAGAAGTTCTGATGTGGAAACGTTCATGTCGTTCTCATGTGGACGGCTTCTGGTTTAAAGTTTAAAAAGAAAATAAAAACTGTTCATTCTGTCCAAGTAGCAGTTTGGAAGTAAAGAAGCTTCTTTTAGTCAAACTCTCAGCGTCGCCTCTTCTTTCATCATCAGCGGGTTTTTAAAGGAAAAATGAAGCAGGAATATTACTTCTCTGATTTGTTTTTGCTTCTGATTTAATTTTATTTCAGTCATTTCATTTGCTTTTTTAACATTGTTTCATGAATCACTTCATTTTTGTCGTTTATAGGAGTGAAAACTAAGAAGAAGAAGCTTATAAGACGTGCCTTTCTCTAAACACAAAACTAATTATAAAATCTGGTCTGATGCGCGATTTACAAAATAACTTTACAGTCAGGTCATGTTTTAACAAATGCAAAAAAAATTCAAAAAGGTACATATTTTATAGCAGCGTATAAGATTTAACTGTTTTCCTTCTAAATTATTTCTAATTAGGAACAGATTTATTTAACTAAAGAAGAAAATCGTACATTCTAAAACATTTTAGAAAGAAGTCAAAAGTTTTACGGTAAATAAGAACTTTATTTAAGTCATTTGGTTGTGGAAAAAAAAAAATTGAAACAAACTTTTATAGAAATATGAGCAGAACAGAATGAACTGTTTATTGAACAATAATCCACATTAATTAGAAATGCAGTAAATGTTTAACGGGAAGATTGAACATTTGAATCTAAAGACTATTTCAAAAATGTCTAACAGCTGTTTAAAAAAAGAATATTATTATATACAGGCGCAGGTTAAAAGTACAGCTCTACTAACATTGAAAAAAAATTAATGATAGAACAAATACTAATCATGATTAATTAAAAAACCTAGAAACTGTAAAACAGACAAATTTTAATCATATAACGGAATGTTCAATTGCAGAAAAATATATTGATAAATAGTGAAAAAGGCAATAATATCCACCTAATGCTCACATGGAGGGAAACGGATAAAAATGTCAGATTTGCTGTAATAAAAATGTCTGTCCCTGACCTCTATGATCATCTGGAAATAGATTCTCTCTCTGCTCTGACCTTTCATTGCTGCACCCAGTTCTAATGATCCAGGTTGATCCATAAGGTTTGGAAAGTCTGTGTCTTTGCACCATGATAACTTTTTCCCTGTTAGCATCTCTATTCTTCTCCCAGAGCTGTTCAAACTGAGGCGCTGCTCCTCTGTTCACTGCTGGTTTCTCTATTTTATGTAATAAAAAAGGTTTAAATGAAAAGTCCGGCCATATCCAGAATACAAACTTCTGAAAGTTCTTTAAATCTGAAATGATTCCATCCTGTTCAATAAATGATCAGTTTTTAATTCAGAGTAATTTTCATGTGAATGTGCTTTACTGGAGGCATCCATGTGTTACACAGCTTGAAATGATGGGCCGGTCACTTCTGGTGTAGCATATTTATTTTGTTCCACTGCAAACACAAAACACAGCGGTTACAGCAGCTGCTCTCAGTACTATTCACTGTCTGCTCTGCAACGGCTGTCTTCTTCCGCTTGCCAGAACGCTAGGAGGAGGAGTAGCAACAATCTTCCAGTCTGACTTACTGATTACTCCCAAAACAGTTAATACCTACAACTCTTTTGAACATTTAACCCTTAATTTCCCTCATCCAAATTTCAAGGCATGAAAACCTCTTCTTTTTGTAACTTTCTATCGTCCACCAGGTCCTTACTCTGAATGTTTAGATGAGTTTTCAGAGTTCCTTTCTGATTTGGTATTAAATACTGACAGGGTCATCATAGTGGGAGATTTTAACATCCATGCTGACATTGAAGGCGATAGCTTAAGAGCAGCCTTTAATGCTATCTTAGACACTATTGGCTTTGTTCAAAATGTGAATAGTCCCACACATTCTCATCTTCATACTTTGGATCTTGTGCTGACATACGGCATAGAATGTGAAGAAATAACAGGATTTCCTCACAACCCTGTCCTCTCTGACCACTTTCTAATAACCTTCAGGATTACTTTAACAGAGTTCTCCTCCCCCAAAAGAAGGTTACATTTTAGTAGATCTTTATCAGATGGTGCAGTTATAAATTTTAAAGAATCTGCTTCACTTTCTCTCTCCTCTGTGTCGCTGAGCAGTGCTGCAGAGTGCAAAAGCATAGCTTATTCCCCTTCACAGGTTGATGATTTTGTTGATGGGGTTGCTAGTTCTCTGCGTACTGCCTTAGACAACGCAGCTCCCTTGAAAATAGAAAGCTTGCTCCTTGGTTTAATGCAGAGCTGCGTACTTTGAAGCAAAATGCTAGGAAACTGGAGAGAAAATATCGCTCCACAGGCCTGCGGGAGTCCTTCCTAGTCTGGAAAAATGGTTTACTGCTGTATAAGAGGACCCTTTGTAAAGCAAGAGCAGCATACTTCTCCTCATTAATAGAGGAGAATAAGAATAATCCTAGATTTCTTTTTAATACAGTTGCCAAACTCACCCAGAGCCATAGCTCTGTTGAACCGTCCATTCCACCTGCTCTTAGCAGCAATGATTTTATGGGATTCTTTATAAATAAGATTGATCTTATTAAAAATAAGATCATAAGCACTCCTCTATCCGCGATTGTACCTGAGGTAGTCATGGAATCTGAACCGGGTTTAGACTGCTTTGATCCAGTTGAACTTTCTGAATTAGCAAAATTATTGTCTTCATCAAAGCCTTCAACTTGTATGTTAGATCCAGTTCCAACCAGGTTATTTAAGGAGGTTTTCCCTTTGATCTCCTCCTCCATTTTAGATGTGATTAATCTATCTCTGTTACAGGGATATGTACCTAAAGCTTTTAAGGTTGCTGTAATTAAACCTCTGCTTAAGAAACCGTCTCTTGACCCAGATGACTTGGTTAATTATAGACCTATATCCAATCTTCCTTTCTGATCTAAAATTCTTGAGAAAGTAGTTGCCAAACAAGTTTGCGGTCACTTCCACCATAATGAACTTTTTGAAGAGTTTCAGTCTGGCTTTAGAGCTCATCATAGCACTGAAACAGCTCTGGTGAAAGTCACTAATGATATTCTCATGGCCTCAGATAATGGACTCGTATCTGTGCTCGTCCTGTTGGATCTCAGTGCTGCATTTGATACAGTTGACCATAATATTCTTTTAGAAAGACTTGAATATTTTGTTGGAATTAAAGGAACAGCACTAGACTGGTTTAAATCTTATCTATCTATCGAATTCAGTTTGTTTATGTTAATGATAGATCTTCAACACGCTCAAAGGTTACCTGTGGAGTACCACAGGGATCAGTGCTAGGACCAATTCTCTTTACTTTATACATGCTCCCAATTGGTAGAGTTATTAGACAGCATGGGATTAATTTCCACTGTTATGCTGATGATACCCAGCTATATCTGTCTATAAATCCAGATGAAGCTAACCCATTACATAGATTACAGGCATGTCTGAAGACATAAAAACCTGGATGACTCTTAACTTTCTGCTTCTGAATGCAGACAAAACAGAAGTTATAGTCTTTGGACCAGAGTCTCTGAAAAAGAAGCTGATTAGCCAGTCACTTCATTTGGATGGGATTAAACTGATTTCAGATAATAAAGTAAAAAATCTTGGTGTTGTTTTTGATCAGGACCTGTCATTTAAATCCCATATCAAAGAGGTTTCTAGAATTTCCTTATTTCATCTGAGGAATATTGCAAAAATTAGAAATCTCCTGTCCTGGGGTGATGCTGAGAAACTAGTCCATGCATTTGTTACTTCAAGGCTGGACTATTGTAATTCTTTACTATCAGGAAGTCCACAAACTGTAGTTAAAAGCCTTCAGCTGATCCAAAATGCTGCAGCCAGAGTTCTGATGAAAATGAAAAAGAGAGATCATATCTCTCCTATCCTGGCTTCTCTTCATTGGCTTCCTGTTAAATCCAGAATAGAATTTAAAATCCTCCTTCTCACATATAAAGCCTTAAATGGCCAAGCTCCATCTGATATCAGAGATCTGATTGTTCCTTATGTTCCTAACAGAGCACTTCGCTCTCAATCTGCAGGTTTACTAGTGGTTCCTAGAATTTCTAAAAGTAGAATGGGAGGCAGATCTTTTAGTTATCAGGCTCCTCTCCTGTGGAACCAACTACCAGTTTTAGTCCGTGAGGCAGACACTCTGTCTACTTTTAAGACTAGGCTTAAAACTTTCCTTTTTGATAAAGCTTCTAGTTAGAGTGGCTCAGGTTATCCTGAGCTATCTCTATAGATCTGCTGCTATAGGCTTAGACTGCTGGAGGACATAGGGACCCCTTTTTCATCATTCTGCTTCATTCTCTCTCTGTTCTCCTATTCTGAAGAATCTGTTAGTTCAGTCTCTAACGTTCTGCTCTCTCTGCTTTTCCTCAGAGTAGCTTTGCCTCGTCTGTTCCTGTTTGGCTGTGACGTCATCCAGGAAAGAAACATCAGCTGTGCTGCTTCCATCAACACCCTTGTTTGTAGATGTTGGAGACCGGCCTGTTTTCCAGTGTGGTCCTGTTTCTCTGACCGTGACTGAGTGGATGTGCTCTCTTCATCCTCTGGCATGGGAGCTGGCTGCCTGGCTGTGTGTTTCCTGGACGGGGCCGCCTTTTACAGCTGCTTTTTGTGTCTCTGCTTCTGTCTCCTTGAACCCCAGTCGGCCTCAGCAGATGGCCGCTCACACTGAGCCTGGTTCTGCTGGAGGTTTCTTCCTGTTAAAAGGGAGTTTTTCCTCTCCACTGTCGCTACAAGCATGCTTAGTGTGAGGGATTGTATTTGAGTCAATGAGTCGATGCAATCAACTGGTTTTCCTTAGATAGAAAACTTTGTATCAATCTGACTGTATGATCTGGTTGAACTGTAAAGTGCCTTGAGATGACATGTGTTGTGAATTTGGCGCTATATAAATAAACTGAATTGAATTGAATTGTTTGAAGGGTTAGAAGGTGTGTGTACTGTGCATGAGATGCTCATCTAGAAACGTTATGGTTCTTTATCTCTAATTTCATAGAAGAATCTTTATTTAGAGCAGAGACTCTAAACTTCCTCATAACACATAAACCTGGCTCTGAAAATAAAGTCACTTCTGTTTATGCCTCATTTAACTTTAATAAATTTCTGTGAATATCTGAATTATTACAGCAGGTGTTTGTTTTTAAACTAATATACTAAGAACAGAAAAATCTAGTAAACAGATTTCCCCTGAGAGTATCTCTGCTGCCACTTCTGGTTTAGGGAGGAACTGCTTGTTCTGGAAATGGTGAAGTTTGTTCCTATATAGGGCCAGGTCGTCATGACGTAATTACTTTGCGTCGCCGCCATCTTGAATGCCTCTTTTACCGCTGCTCATACTACTGCCTATGACCACCGCTTACTGTACTCCCTCTCAGATGTGTTTTAATTTGGTTAATTTCCCCTTAACTTGATTTCAACCATGGTAAACCGTTGCTGTATTGTGGGCTGTAACAGCGCAACACATGATGGCCATGGGAAAAACATAGAAAATGGGTTAACTTTCCACCGCTTTTCTGCCTGGAGGCGTAACCATGGAGACCAAGTGTCAGAGATAAAGAGTCATCGGCTAGCTTGGATCGCGGCTGTAAGACGACCGAACATAACTTTCCACAGTATTCCAATGTCATTGAGAGTGTGTTCCCTGCATTTTCATTCTGGTAAGTTAAAGATTCACGGTTTTATTTTATAGCCTACATTGTTTCTTTCCTTCAAGGTTGGGATCTTTTACGGGAAAATAATAAAAACGGCAGCAGGAAAAGGCTCAAATACGTGAGAAACCCGGAGGGTTTAGGGAGGGTTGGCAGTTAACTTTACTAACTACACCTTTGAAACACATAGCAGCTAGCAGCGGGTGGCTGTTAGCACTAGCGTTTAGCAGTTGCTAAACTAGCAGGTTCCAGAGCCCGTCTGATCACAGCTTACCTTCGTACGGATTACTGTGTTCCCACTGTTTGCTGGCTTTATGATCTGCAGCTCCTGAACCCATCCATTCATGAACTGCACATGAGACTCCAAGGACTTGTAGCTTGGGAACTGTTTTGAAGTCTAGGCGCTCACTCATCGGTGCTCCACTCATTGTTTGGAACTTCATATGGATCCAAATTATTAATAATGCTGATTTTGTTAACATACCGGTCCGTGGCTTCTCTATTTAATGTGTCCCGGTAAATTCCAGATCCCTTTCTGGATTTTAACATTTTTTCTCTCTACTTCTACATCTCTTCTTTCAACAACAACGTTGTATCAGAGCTATGTTTACGTTCGCGTAGCCCTCAATATGGCCGCCACATCCAACAATGCAACGCGGATCCCGGGCCCTATTGGCTGGGGGTAGATTGTTCTTATATCAACACATGGACAAACTAGGATGGAAAACCCAACAATGGTCACAAAAATGTCCTGAATCTAAAGAACATAATAAATATAAACTATGAAAGTAAAGAAATGAAAATCAAGACATTGTTTTCAATCAGGCGTCAATAAAATGACTTTAATCAATAAACTCCACTTTGGTCAGATTTTCATTATTATATTTTCCTACTGAGCCCTGCTGACAGTTAATGAAAACACAAATTATTAAACGTGACAATGCTTTATATGGTTCATTAAATTCTAATTTAAAAACTTGTTGCTTTTTTATTTAATAATTGTGAAATTTGTTACTTTTTTATCATCTTTGGGTTTTTTTTAATATAATGTTATGAAAATCTTTTAGGAAAAAAAGTGTGAATAAAGATTAAATAAATCAAATGAATTTTAACATTATAAAAACAGTTTAACTGCTGACTTTATTACCACAACTATAACAGAGAAAATTAATCAATCTATTCTGCTTTATGTTTTCTATTTATTCTTTTGGTTTTATCCTCTCTATGTTTACTTGTTTTTAACTCTTTTGTGACATTTCAGTTTCTACCTTTGAAAAAAACCTCGTTCATATTTTAATACCTCAAATCAAAGAGGAGAGAATCGCTTTGATCTGAAACAGCTGAAGCTTTGATCCTAATCAGTGTGATTCAGTCACATCTGGAAGGTTTCAGAGAAATGTCCTTCCTGCCTGCAGATATATAACTGTAGAACTGATCAGTTATTTTATTATTTATTTCATTACTTCTCTCTGAGTAATAGCACAGACATGTCCAATTATTTTTATTTAGGTATCGAGTAGTGCTGTAAATAGTAAATACTGTTAATTGTATATCCTGAGATCCTATTTTATTCTTATATCCTAATTTTACACTCTTTATATGGTAAAGGTGTAATTTAAATTTTTTATTCCTATATTTTGCTTTATCTCTTCTGTAAACTTTTGCACTGAAAGAAAAATAATTTCCAGCAATAGATTAATAAAGAAACAGAGGATGGAACAAACCTGTCTTCCTTAAAGAGCTCAGACTTTTATTTATTTACACTTTATTTAGATTTATCTGAAGCTGTTTAATGTTTTCATTTCAGCTCATTGAACCATTTAAAGCACCAACCGTTTCACTCCAAGTTCTTTAAACCTGGTGGGGAAAATCGTTTTATTTTAATCAGAATATCTATTTTTTTTTTATTATCAATATTGTGATTTAAAAGTGAGTGAAAGGGAATATTTATTTTATCATTTTGCTTTTTCATCTCGCAGAACTTAATTTGTTTTAACATCCAAACTGCTTTATTATTGAGGCCTTTATCCTTTTTATTTTTCCAACAGTGAAAGTTAAAATAAAATGACTTTTATATTGTTTATCTGCAGGTTTGAGCATCTCAATAGTTCCCTATAATAATACAGAAACATGTTCTGGTTGCTTTTAAGGATTTGATTTGAATCACAGTTTTTCATGTTTATTATTTTATAATAAACCTCAGAGCAGCAGATTCCTGCTGGTTTTCTGCTCTGGAATCTGATACTGAGTCATTCTTCTGTGAGCAGCTGCTTCTAAGTGTCTCTGCATGTTGATGTTCCTCAGATTATCCAGACCTTTAGGATCGATGGACTGTAGGAGGAAAACTGATGACGAATCAAAGAGATGGATAATAGGAATGGAAAGAAAAGAACTCTAGAGACTAAAGGAGAATTTCAAGCTAAGTCATACCCCCACCAATAATTTCCATTAAAATTCAAATGCAGCATGTCCAGATTTTTCTGGGTGGAATTCAAACTGTTCTAAGGATGCATGATTTATCGATTTTGGATTCGTCTGTTATTCATTATTTTTATATATATATATATATATATATATAACGCACTAAAATGCATCTCTCCAACTATAAATATAAATATTAGTGCATTCTGCTTCTCTTGTGTTCTCAGCAATAGGAAAGCATTCAATAAATAGATGTTTGAGCTCATTTTAGGAAAATATAAAAACCTAATGAAAGCGTTCGGGTGGAGTAGCTGTAGGTCAATTCGGCCCCCACCCTTAGAGCCCCCACCAACATTCATTACAGAATTACACCCTTAAGCTGAAGGAAGATCAGAGTCGGATCACAGCATCTGTCATGGAGTCAAAGTGGACTTAATGGGAGACGAGCGAGGAGGAACCATTGATGGAACCAGACTGGATGGTAGAGAGAAACGTGCTGCGGTGTCAGAAAGCTTGGTGGCAGCAGGTCAGGGGTCTTCCACAGGTTCAGGAGCCAAAACACAGAGCTAGAAACCGTTTTGAAGGGGCCCCTAGGAGCCCTGACCTCCATCCTACTGAGCGTCTCTGGAAGGAGCTGAACAGAAGTCAGCCTGAGGAGCAGAGGGCTGACTGACAGGAACCATTGATGGTGGGGAAAGACTGCAGGCTGGGGACTGAATATGAAGGGAACCATCAGTTTAGTCCAAGACTGTTTTACTTTATTTTTAATCATTCTCTTAAAACCTGGATTAAACTTTTATGAAATTTCATTTGGTCACTTTTAAGTTATTTCTGTGACGGTTGTGTTTATTTCATTTAGAGGAACTACTTTTAATGTGTTTATTAAATCCACTGCTGTAAATGCAGAGGTTACACCGTCCCACCCACTGGATTGCCCGAAAAAGGGAAGTCACCGGCCGCCATATTGGTACTCCCCACTCCAACTGAGACGTGCAGTAAAATGCCAGCAGTTTTCTGTCTGGAGGAAAACGTTCCTCAGGTTATTTCCAAGTCAGTGAATGAACTAAGCAATAAATCCATCTATAGCCGATGGATCCTAGTTTAGTCTGTAGACTAACATCAGTCTGGCTGGAAGACATTGGGTCTAAGGTTAGAAAATAGAAAGTCATTCACTGTGAAACGTTAATGTAGGAATTCTTTATTCAGTGGATGATGTTTTTGGAACGTTTGGTTTATTTCTCATTTGAAAAAGTCATGAAATATATTGCAGGTTATATTGATAGGGAAAAAAACTTTTAAATATTTTACATGTACATCAATTTAACTATTCTGCTTCATTAACAATTTTATTGTGATGACTTTTATATGTTATATTACATGACTTATAGACTTCATTGACTATTCTAAATTAAAGTTAATCTACTGATGCTATGAAACAGCCAGTCTGTGTCAAAGTGATGATTTTATCTTTAATTTAAAAATCAGTCCCTGAAAACGAGATCATGGTTATTTGATGCTGCAGCACACTGACTGTTTACATTGAGACCGGTCTAACTAGGGAGTACCAATATGGCGGCTTCATTTCCACCCCGTCCTACCAACGGGCAATCAGTGAATATAGAGATAAGCGATCTCATCACATTAAGACCAGAGGCAGAAATCAGCTGATTTAATTTCTCTCCTTCATTCTCCCATTTTACTACCTTTCATCAGTTCTATTCAGTTCTTCCTAATCCATTTCATTCTTTGGCAAATGAAGCTAAAACAGACCCTGATGGATTTCAGAGGTTTTTCCTGAAGATTAGATTTTATTGACCTCAGTGGAAGCTAAAAGGATGCATGGCAGATATACAGCAATTACTGTTATCCTATAATCATCATCAGTACATTAGTTTATTACAAATTATTAACTCCTGGTTATAGATCGGTCCATAATCTAAGGGTTAATTCTAGACGCTGTTTTCTATAATCCAGTTCAGACTGAATCGGTTGGTTCTGCATCAATCAGCACTCTGAGGCGGGTTCAGGTCAAACATCTTTATTGTCTCCAGTCTGCCGCCTATTTGTCCTCAGGTTTGTTGAAGCAGTACGTCAGGCAGCACTTCCCGCAGTAATGGCGGTCGAAGTGGCTCGCCATGAAGACGCCGGCGCCGCACTCGTCAGCGGGACACTCACGCCTCAGCCGGTGGATCTTCCCGTTCTCGTCCACCTGCAGACAGAAGCGTTAGCTAAGGCCTCTGGGTCGGCTCTGGAGGCTCCGCCCCCCTCTGAGCTCCTACCTTGTAGTACTTGAGGACGGCCAGCTTGACCTTCTTCCTCTTGTGCTTGTTCTTCTTGGGGGTGGTGTAAGACTTCTTCTTCCTCTTCTTGGCGCCTCCTCGCAGCCTCAGCACCAGGTGCAGCGTGGACTCCTGGAAACGCCGAACATTTAGGAGGAAATCTGACTCCAGAACCTCTGATTCTTTCATCAGGAACATCTCAAAGCTGCAGCCATCATTTCATCCCAGTTACCTTCTGGATGTTGTAGTCCGACAGCGTCCGCCCGTCTTCCAGCTGCTTCCCAGCAAAGATCAGCCTCTGCTGGTCAGGAGGGATTCCTGCAGGATCACAAAGACCATCAGGTCCAGATCACGGTACCGACCGCATTACACGGGAACTGGTTCGTACGTTTAACGAGTTTCAAAGTGAAACGGCTGCTTGGCTGCAGATCAAATATTTTTATATCGGCCAATCAGAGCAGAGCACAGAAACACGGCTCAGCATGAAGCACAGATTGGAACCAACAACTCCAGGTGCTCCAGAGACCTTCAGCAGGTTTGCTACGTTGAACTGGCTCCACAACATTTTTCTGTTAGTAAATTAAACCGAAAATCCAGTAAAACTTTAACTTCTACTGCAGAATTAAACCTGCTGGAATCAGATGACTTTCCTTAGGAAACATTAAAACTTTATGGAAGGATCTGGTTGAATAGTTTCTCACCTACAGCTGACGGGTGTTAAATCGCTCCATTTAAATAGAACCGAGTCCAAACAGCCTGAAGCCTCCATGTTGGAATCATCCTGTTTGGATTCAGTTCTGCAGGCTGTTTCCTGGTTGGACCAATCAGAACCCTCCTAACCTCAGAACCACGCTGCCACCAGGCCTCAATGAACCAATGACCATCGAGGTCCAGATTTAAACCCCACAGCTGAACACAGATTACAGTCAATCAAACCTAGAATGTGTCGCAGGTCCAGATTAATTCTGGTTTCAGCTTCTTGGACCAGTTTCTCCTCCAGTCGTCCTGAAACTTCCTCTGCTGCCACAGACTGAAACAGACCATCAGGACTCCAACTAAACTATATTTTATTTATCAATTCATCTGTTGATTGTTTTTTAGAGTGGCTGATTAATAATCGCAGAGCAAAAGGCTCCTTTAAGATAGTTTACAGATTTTAACCAGGATAAACAAGCGTTTCTACTTGAGGTCGGGATGGAGCAGACTGACAGAAGTTTTATCGTAAATGTAAAATGAGTAGGTTTTTAATATAATATAATTCCTGCTCTAAGTGGGTTCCTCCATCAGCTAAAGACCTGATTTAGAGTCTCTATACTCCAGTTAAACAGTCTATTACTAAGTTAAATGACAATTGTGTCAATCTATTAAAGATGATTAACAGACTTCCTGGAGCTGAAACAGTTCTGCGGTCATTTCTAAAATGTTTGCTGGACCAAAGGAGGAAACTTGGAGGTCAAACTTAAACAGGAGCCTGAAACCGTTCAAATCCAAAGAGCCGCTTGAGTCTGACCAAATAAAGGTTTGTTAGAGCAGCAAAATATATGACTTTTAAAAAAATATATATATATTTTTAGATCTTGTGAAGGAAACTACCTGCCCTCTTAATCAACAACTTGTATTTATAGCTTTTAAAATATCAAAACATAATTTCCAAACTATTTCAAAAGAAAAACTTCTCTTAAAAACATTTCTGATTCTTTTAATTTCATTATTTTCTTTCTTGTAAAAAACACTAAAGCTTTTAATACTGATATTTATTATAGTACAATTATTTAGCTCTTTATACAACTTTTACCCACTATTAAGAGCCACTGGGGGGGGGTCCAAAGAGCCCCAGAACTGAAGGAGCACCACCATCACCCCCCCCCCCCCCCCCCTCTCATTTTCTAACAGCCCAAACCATTAACAGACCTCTGCAGGTGCTTAGAGTGGAGGAGAATCCAGAGCCGCCAGTTAAGAGCCTCCGGAGGACGGCAGCAGCTGGAGCTCATTTAAACTGGTCTGAGGTAACACCAAACAGCTTCTAAGGTCTGCTTGCATAGACCTCAGTCTTTAGATTCTCAGTGATTTGGTGTTTTATACAGAGATAGCGCCTCATTTAATAAACCCTTTAATATACCAGGCATTCCTGAAGTCGGTCCCTCAGGGCCGCATCCCTGCAGGTTTTAGAGGTTCCTCTGCTTCAGCACAGCTGATTCTGATGATTGCAGCAAAACCCTGTTAATCAACCATCAATTAAAATCAGCTGCTGCAGAGAAACCTCTGAAACCTGCAGGACAGCAGCAGGATGCCTGATATGCAAACAGTTCAATGCTCCTCATTTAGCCAGAGCTGCTTAACTGCAGTTATTGATTTAAATAAACCCATTAAGATAATTAACTTTGATATATGAAACGAGCATTTACTTTTTCAAGGTGCTTTCCCTGATTAGAAACATTAAACAGGTATAAAAACAGTGGCCTTAATGAAAGGTTGAAATAATCTCAGTGAATTCCATGATTTTAGGAGTGAAAGAGTGAAACTCACCCTCCTTATCCTGGATCTTTGCTTTGACATTTTCTATGGTATCTGAAGGCTCAACCTGTAAAACAAACCAGATTATTTTTAACTTCCTATCATCAGATTATAATCTAAAAACAGTAGATTAGCTCTGAGCTGAGTTCAATGAGCTCCCCACGTGTTTACTGTGCGTTAGCTTTTATTTCATTAGCCACTTAGCTTCAGGCTAGCCGCTCATAACCACTGAGCAGAGCGCTATGTTCGCTTTTAGAACACTGGATGTAAAACTTTACTTTAACTGTTATTCTGAAAAGTTACGGGAGTCATTGAACGCATCGCTCCTCCATCACGCTTACCTCGAGGGTTATAGTCTTCCCCGTGAGGGTTTTCACGAATATCTGCATCGTGGGGTTTGGTCCACCTGCGGGGAAAACACGCACTTAGATTATAAAAGCATAATCTGGGAGGAAATTATTCATAAAATGATTATTTTTAATTTAAAACGGAAAAATAAGTCAGAGCGGAGCTTACCACCGGCTCACTCCTAATGGCGGATCCTGAGAAGAGGACCTCACAGGGAAACGCACGGGGTTTCCTACATGCGTTTCCAGGGAGCAGCTTGCCGTCCTTCTGCCTGATTAAAATTAATTCGATTTAAAAAAAAAATTAAATCATATAGTTCGACGCTTAATACGTCTATGTAAATTGAGAGAATATTTATACATAAAGAAACACAAACAATCATAAACTTTCAGTTCGAGGTCCTCGGTAACCATGGTAACCAGGCGTTTGCTATGTTGCTGGCGGAGATGAAAGCTTAGAAATTTTTATCCAGTTGAAGAATGAAAATATGAATAATGAAGAAAAAACAATCAAAACCCAGAAATTAGTTTAATCAGCGAAGCTGAGCTGAATGAGAGCGATAATAAGTTTATTTAATCTCTTTACCAGTTTATCAGGCAGGAGAAGAAGTACCTGCAGTGTCCAGGAGAGGGCGCCGATGAGCGGCGGTGCATCATCTACCGCTCTGCCTTCAACAAGCTAAAACATTTAAACATCACTTTCATCAGAAGGTTAAAGCTACAACATGAATAAATGAGTCCATAAAAAGATGTATACTCCTCTATAATCCCGTCGGATTATTTATTCAGATTTTTATATAAATGAAGGCTGTGAATAATCCCCTTAATTCTCCATATTCCTGCCTTTCCCCTAATCTGGATTAATAGCTGTTTGGGCTTTTTGAAGGGATTTTTAGTTTGGATTTAAATTTGTGCTAAATTAACTTGACTCTGTTTCATTCCTGTGTATTCAGTTTATTCAATTTATTTCATATATTCTAACGCCTCAAACCTGATTGCTCTTTATGGAGCAATCAGGTTTAATGGACTTTGACTAGGCCATTGTCTCTGATGGTTAGGGTGGACCTGCAGCCTAGTCTCAGGGCTGCTGCTTCCAGGGTTCTCCTTGATTTATCTCCATCCACCTTCCTGTCCACTCTGCTTCCTCGCCCCACAGCATAATACCGTCTCCACCCACCTTCAGCATTTACATGTATTGCTAAAAACGTAACGTTCTCTCCTCTGATCAGAGCTCCTTCCTCCATGTTTGCTGTGTCTCCTACCAGGTGTACAAACATCTGTCTCTCTTTCAGCAGCTCAGTGTTCCTCCATGAAGGTCAGATTGAGCTCAGCAGCTCCTCCAGAGTCACCGTGCTCCTCTAGGCTGCTCCTCTGGCCAATGCTCTCCTCATCCGGTCAGGTGGACGTCCATGTCTTGGTTTGTTCCTCTGCTCTCCATGAACAGAGAGCTGGGAGATGTTTAAAGCAATAACTGATCATTTTCAAAGCGACGGTTCTATTCTCTCCATCCTCAGCAGACGCTCCTCCTGCTGCTTCCGTCTCAGGGA
Organism: Cyprinodon diabolis; assembly: GCA_030533445.1. Classification (NCBI taxonomy): domain Eukaryota; kingdom Metazoa; phylum Chordata; class Actinopteri; order Cyprinodontiformes; family Cyprinodontidae; genus Cyprinodon; species Cyprinodon diabolis. The sequence goes on along the minus strand of CM060083.1, from coordinate 42,057,506 downwards.
GCAGAACCGGGCCTGAAAAGGTCCAAAGATAAACAGATCAGTGAGCCAGACGCGTTTCCTGCTGGCGGTTGGTCTAGCAGCAGCCAATCGGAGGCTCCTCCTGACCATAAAGCCGGAGTATGACGCCACCATCAGTGACCTGAAGATGAGGGAGGAGGAAGGTTCTGGGTTCCAGGGACGGTTCTGGTGCTTTTGGTCCAGACAAAACCAGAGGTTCTGCTTGTGATCAGGATTCCCGGTCCAAACAGGAACCTAGAGAACCAGGACTCAGTTTGAAGTTTCAAGATAAAACAGGTTTAATTAGAGATGTAATCCCAGTCTAACCCAGATTATTGGGTCAGCTGGCCTGGCAGGTCCGGTTCAGGGGTCTGGGTTTACCTGAGAATAACTCAGAACCAATGAATCCAGTTGATGAACTCAGACCTGCTGATTGGACAAACTAAGAACAATGATCAGGATTTGATTAATGAATCACTTCCTGCTCTGATTCAGTGTTCAGACGCGTCTCTGATCCACATCCTTACATCAAACCTACCTGGCTGCCCTGAAGTTCAGCAGAACTTTGAAGAACCTTTCTGGACCTAGAAGAGCTGTCAGCCATTTGGTTCAGGACGGTTTATAACGAGCTGCGCAGTAATTAGACACATTTACATTTTTTATATTTTCCTTCCACTCTACTGTATAATCAGAGGCATCAAGTAACAAAGTAGAAATACTTTCCTTACTCAGTAGGAATGATGGATCTATATTTTACTGCAGTAATTATTTTTTCCTTCTTCTCCTCACATTTTAAAAATAGACTCATTAGTTTTGTTTCATTTAAGCTCATTTTCATTCTGGCCGGTTGGTGTTTAAAAAAAATAAAAACCATCAAAATTATTAGTTTCACTCAGATAATTAATCTCTCTGTGGTTGGACTCGGTGCTGCCCCAACTTGTTGCTCACCACATACCAAAATAAATCGTTTTTTAAGATCAGTTATAAAACTAAGGAAATGAAGTCTAAGGAAGTTTTCATCTAGAATTGTAGAAAAATGTTCCTTTAATAGAGTAGAGCAGTAAAGCTTCTGGCCTGCACAGTTTTTCCTGCATTAGTTTAACTTTTATACTTTAATGGCACGCAGTGTAACTTTTGGCCACTAGGGGCGCTAGACCTGAAACTGCCTGTATTAAGCTTCTACTAAACTTTAAAAAATATTAACAAAGATCTGTGACTGTAAACTAGGAACAAAGTGTTAACAAACTAGTCTAATAATAAAGTTTAGACAAGAGAATCGGTTTTACATCCGGCTTCTTTTTTCAGCCTGAGCCAACGAACAAACTTATTTCCGAGATGGACCCTTGTTTTTCCTCTATCCCTTTTTCTCTTTTTAGCCTCAAAAGGTTTAAACTTTCTCAGCCATGACCATCAGGCAGAAAAACAGTAGAGCTAAAGCCTAAGCTTAAGCCTAAGCTCTGGTTCTAAGAAGTTGCCTTGGGCCAGAAAAATGAAATATCAGCTGTGCTGCTGCCATCAACACCTTTGTTTCTAGATGTTGGAGCTTGGCCTGTTTTCCAGTGTAGTCCTGTTTCTCTGACTGTGACTAACTGGATGTGCTCTCTTCATCCTCTGACATGGGAGCTGGCTCAGAGCTCGTCTGCCTGGCTGTGTGTTTCCTGGACGGGGCCGCCTGTGGAGCTGGTTGAAAGTTGCCTTTTGTATCTATGCTTCTTTTTCTATGTCTGCTTCTGTCTCCTTGAACCCCAGTGGGCCTCAGCAGATGGCCGCTCACACTGAGCCTGGTTCTGCTGGAGGTTTCTTCCTGTTCAAAGGGAGTTTTTCCTCTCCACTGTCGCTACAAGCATGCTTAGTGTGAGGGATTGCTGAAGAGTCAATGAGTCGATGCAATCAGCTGGTTTTCCTTACATAGAAAACTTTGAATCAATCTGACTGGATGATCTGGTGAACTGGATCTATAAAGTGACCTGAGATGACATTATGTGAATTGGAGCTATAGAAAAAAACTGAATAGAATTGACTGGTTTTCCTATGTCAGACTTTATTGAGTCCATAATTACTAAATGCTGCAGGTCTGTGTTCAGCGTCACTCAGAGACTCGTTATCGACTCGTTTCTCAGCATCAGGTCAGATTTTATGGAGCTAAATTAGAACAAAGTCATTAAAAACCACGAAACAGATGAAAACAAAACCTACTGGATAGAAATGAAGAAATATTAGAAACAAAGAGGTTTCATTGTCAGTAAACCTCCTCCTGCTGAAGGAGAACCTCCTTCTAAAGAGAGAGAACCTCCTCCTACAGACAGAGAACCTCCTCCTTCTCAGAGAACCTCCTCCTGGTTCCTCCCTCAGGGCTCAGTCTGAGGATCAGACGCCTCCATCCAGACGTTCTCCTCCGTCCTCAGATCCAGGATGATCACCCTCCTTCTCGGAGGTCTCTTCGCCGCCATCTACCTCCTCCTGCGAAGGACGGTCCTGAAGCTGCCCAGGTGTAAGAGCGACGCAAAGCTTCATGGGAAAACCGCCATCATCACGGGTGAGTTCCTGCAGGTCCTTCTGGAGCGGAGCAGCTCTAAGGAGAAGCACTGGGACCAGTATGACCAGTAGAAGATCACTTTTCTGTCACCGGTTTACCAAGCTAAAGTAAAGCTGCCATCTGGGCCACTTCCTGCAGGGAACATGTTTATCTCCAGCTTTTATTTCCCTCCATAGCATCAGATTCTTCCAGTCTCCAGTTGAACACCTGGATCACCTGCAGGTGTTCCTCAGAGGTCCCAGAGGTGGAACCTGGAGGTTCCAGGTCAGATCCTGGTCAGGACTCCAGCAGGTGGTTCCTGCTCTGAATGTTTACCTGCAGTCGTTAAGCTTCTTATACTGAAAAGGATTCAAAATGATCCCGGAATCCTGGAAACGGTTAAAATCTGGATTCTGGAGTAGAAAGGATCGGAGCTGGAGCTGCTTCACGTTTTTCCTTAAACCATATTTGCTTTGCAGAAACATCTTAACTCCTCTGATAAAAACTGTTTGTTTACCTTATGAAGCGTCCGACTGATCCAGAAACAGACGGGATCTAATCTGAGCCCGGCTGCTTGTTCTGGACTCAGGGTCACCATGTTCTACTCTATCTCCTGTTTATCTACGTCTAACCTTCCTGCTTCCCTCCTCTCAGCCGGTTTGGTTCCTCATTTCTTCTGCAGATTTGTCTCCTTGGCTCTGAGGTTTCTCTTAAAGCTGCTGAGATGTTGAACATTCCAGAAGCAGAGAGGCCGCGGTGCGTTTAGGTGTCTGGAAGCTGCAGGAATAAACCTTTTTCCGGGTGAATCCCAGTAAAGCAGCAGCAGCTCCTTCAGAGACCTGCTTCCTCTAAGCTGATGTTCTTCCTGTTTCAGGAGCCAGCGGTGGGATCGGGAAGGCCACGGCGCTGGAGCTTGCCAGGAGGGGGGCCCGGGTGGTCCTGGCCTGCAGGGACAGAGAACGGGCCGATGCGGCGGTCCATGACATCATCCAGGTAATGGGAGGAGGTCCTCTGTGACCCTCTGAGGGCCAGGAGCTGCTCTGATGGATGTCTGGTTTCTGAGCAGGAGACGGGGAACCAGCAGGTGCTCTTCATGCAGCTGGACCTGGCCAGCCTGCTGTCGGTCCGGACCTTCGCTGAGAACTTCCTGCGCTCCGAGCCCAGGCTGGATCTGCTCATCAACAACGCGGGTCAGAACTCAGCTGGGGTTCAGGGATCAGACCAGCGGGGGTTTGGAGGTGAAGGTGATGGTCTTTGTCTCCAGGTGTCCTCAGAGACGGCCAGACGGACGACGGCTTCGGCTTGATGTTCGGGGTCAACCATCTGGGCCACTTCCTGCTGACCCTGCTGCTTCTGGAGCGGCTGAAGGCCAGCGGGCCGAGCCGCGTGGTCAACGTGGCCTCCAGCTCCTACGGACGGGGCCAGCTGGACTTCAGCCTCCTGGTGGACCTCAGGGATTCGGCTGAGGGCTGCGGCTTCAGGCGGACCTACAGGAAGTACTGCGACAGCAAGCTGTGCAACATCCTGTTCACCTGGGAGCTGTCCAGGAGGCTGCAGGGCAGCCAGGTCACCTGCTACTGCCTCCATCCAGGTCAGAAGTTCTGCAGACGTTCTGCAGACGTTCTGCAGACGTTCTGCAGAGGTTCTGCAGACGTTCTGCAGACGTTCTGCAGACGTTCTGCAGAGGTTCTGAGGTTCTGCAGGGTGGCTGCCTGCTCAACTTCTTCTTCTGGTTCTGCAGGACTCATTCGGACAGATCTGGGTCGGTACCTTGGATTCTGGATGAAGGTCTTCGTAGCGCCCGTCGTCCTCCTGTTCTTCATGGATCCAGAGTCTGGAGCTCAGACCACTCTCCACTGTGCCCTGGAGCAAGGCATCGAACCCCTCAGCGGTCACTTCTTCAGGTGCTGCAGGCCACGGACGGACATGGAGTCCAAGGCCAGAGACCCGGCTGCAGCCCGGAAGCTGTGGGAGCTCAGCCAGAACTTCTGTGGTCTGTGGTAGAACCCAGAGGTTTCTAAGCTAGATCTCAGCACCGGTACCTGTTGGGTCGGCCCGGTTAGAGACGGAACACAAACGCAGAACTCCATCTTTTATCAGACATCAGAACTGTTTTTTCTAGATTATGTCGCTTTGAACTTTTTATTGATGTTTGGAAATAAAACGTAAATCAGGAATAATTTCTGACTGAGTGACTGAAGGTGGTTAATCTGCTGTTGGTCCATTCAGGGTTCTTCTTCAGGCCGGAAAGTTCTCCACCCTGGTTCTGCATCAGGACCGCCGGGCCTGAACGGTTCTGATTCTTGCTACATGGTCTCTGGCCGATAGCGAGGCGGTTTGGACCACAGGCATAGCCTTCATCATAACCAGCTGCCACCATCATCTTCCTCATAATCCAGTCAGACCAACACAGGACCTTCTGTCCTGTCGGTGCCAGCAGCCCAGACAGAAGAGCCTTTGTTTGGATCAGAACCACATCACAGCGCTCTGAATAAACACACTCCCACGGCTCTATAAACAGAGCCGGGGCTCAGTCATTCACACACTTCTATTTGTTCTGTTTCTGCAAACAGAATCTGAATGAAGCTGCTGAATGTAGCAGAACCGGTCCTGAACAGAACCCGACTCCTGCTGCATCTGAAGATCAGAACCCGTCCCTCACAGCCTGGACCTGGAGGCCGGTTCCATCCTGATGGGATCCATGCAGGCATCAGTGGATCCAGACGGGCCGGAAGCGACCCACGGCTCACATGGTGGTTCTATGAGTTCATCGCAGTCAGATGAAACCCAGAGACTGGTCAGACCTCTGAAACCAGTTCAGGATTGGATTTCATCTCGGTTCTGTGAGCCTGTCAGTCTGCTTTTACCATCTATGACATCACTTCCTGTCTCTTCTCTGACCGTCTGCTGCTGATAACATCTGATGAATGAAGACAGGCGGGACTGAGGAGGCAGCAGGAATGAGGACTGATCCGGTTCTGGTTCAGTCACACAGAACCAGATCAGGATGTGGACAGAACCCTGAAACACTTCTAACTCGATCCACTGGTTCTGTTCCGATCCAGAAATCTTTCTTTCTCTTTCATTTGGTTCTGAACTGGTTTAGCTGCTAAGTGAAGATGTAAACACGGCATAGATTTGGACCGGGTCTAGACTGGTTCTGATGTTATTTGAGGCTGGTGTTGGGTTTTTTTGGACCTTTTAATGATCCAGACTTTTGTTTGAATAATGGCCCAGTATGAGGGGCTGGGAGCGGAGCGGATTTATTAGGAAAGAAGCTCAGACACCTGATGAAGCGCTTTTAGCGCATCTCTGTTGGTGAATAGCCGGAAGGGATGGTTCAGGGTTTGGACCTGTGTCGGTAGATCATCAGAACCTGCACCATCAGCAGGGATCCATCAAACTCTTCCTGTTTGTTCTTTATGAGTTAAAATGTTTTATATTTCATATATTTTATTCTATATTTATATTGAACTCAACGTTTTTATCAGCTAGAAACCAAATTAACCGTCATCAAGGTTATAGTCATTCCAAAAAAGCTAAAAAAAATCAATCCACTGGACTTTGTTTCCAAGTTTGAAGACGTTTCTCTTCCATCCAGGAAGCTTTTTCAATTCAAAATGTCAGAAATAGCGTTTAGTTCCAGGTTTTATCCAGCAGCCCAATAAAGCCTGGTTTTAGTTTAGAAAACATGCAAATAGAAACGGGTCCCCCCCTTTGGAATGGGGGGCGTTTGGCTTCTTTGTTAGCCTGCAATGCCCCATACCTGTCTATGTCTCTGAAATGGGGGTCGTTAGAGGGAATTGTTGGCCTGGCTAAACAGGCGAGG